>BSBK01009353.1:10000-65617 GCA_027943335.1 Chamaecyparis obtusa | reverse complement strand
TATATATATATATATAATATATATATAAACTTGTAATTAATAGTTCAGAATGATAAACATAGCATCTTCTATATACATGTTGGCGTATGTACATGTATGCACCACAACTTGTGTATACATATACATATCCCAGCAGGTATATATAAACATATATAATTATATAACGTAACTCATCATTCACAAAAGTTCAAGCCCATAACTACACATTGAGCAAAACCATACTAGTCATCTCAGTCCTATCAAAACACATCTACCTACATATACTACTGAATCTGCCGATTTCATAAAAGAATAACAGAACAATAAGAACCGTCATCTACATTTTTAAAAAAATATCAAAATAGTCTTCCTTACTGACTGAAATGATAATATTTGACTTTCCTAAAAAAATTCCTAACATTTCCTAATGTCGATACAAACCACATTTCACACTGGTGATTATTTCTAAAGAATCATATAGCTCACAGTCAGGATTTGGTACAACCAAAACTATCTACATTTCACTATTGACTAAACCAAAATAGTGACAACACCCATAAGACACAACACATATACAGATAACTAAAGGAGTACACCCAAAAAAAATACCTTAAACCACACCTGTGATGTGAGAGTAAAATACACGAAACATTAGGTTTCAGGTAACACTTATGAACCACCACTAATCTCTACTACCACGATACAGCTCAAAAGAAAACATGGATACTAGATTCAGATCATAACAGTGGTAATATATATACCCAATTTCACCTTATGACCATTGAATCTTACACATTGTAAACTTTTTGTTGCTACAGTGTTCCTAACAACAGGAATCAGTACAAGAATATCTGTTAAAGAAACTTTTAAACAAAACTATTATGTGTTTCAAAATGCATATATATGCCAATTCCCATTCCCGATTAACTCCTTAATACTGACCAAAAACAAGTAAACATCGACATAAAATGTACTATGGAAGAACCATATATCAACTGCAACAACTATATTCCCCCATTGTTGAGCACAAATATAAAGAAAAACACTGACAACATCATACCCAGAAACAAAGAAAAACCCATCAACACAATATGCTCGAAAACAACATATTAATAACACGTATTTCAAATTCCTCCACTAATCATTACATCTATAAACTAAATAGACTTCTTAATCCATCCAAGAAGAAATTGGTTCATGACCGAACTCACAGGAGTAATACAATCACAATACCTTCCATTCATCAACTCACTAACAGCGTAACTAAACAATCTAATATTTCATTGCAAAAAATAAAATGGAAACAGAGGATAAGGTGAGAGAATGCCCCTGCCTGGTATTTGTGTGGGGAGGTATCCAAAGACCGAAATGCCAAAGCTAGCCCCTACCTGGTGAGCTTCACATTCGAACCCTAAACTCAACCACGAAGATCCCTTTCCACTGACTGCCAAAGTGCCGTGGCAAAAGAAAAGCGCACAACGCAAATATAGAGATGACAGTATGAAACTCAAAACTTCCCAAATGATCATGAACAGAAGCGTAAAACTTTCCGTGAAAACCCCTTTCCATTCCAAGCAACTTATCAAATAAAATATAACAGGAACACGGGTCCATTACTAACTATTTACCCAAACTATCGCAGAATAACATGGTGAAAAATGGAGTCATAATTCAACTGCAACTCTTCACTAGAGCTAATGGTAGACATCAAACACAAAAATGAATTACATCGATGAGTTCATTCAATATAAACTTATCTCTTGCAGCAAACACAATACATTCCCTGCCAAATGTCCATCAAAGTACAATCCCATAACCCAAAAATAGCTTAAACCCCACTAAACACCACTATGTGATGAAAGTGCATTTAAACCCTACCGATAAGTCATGCCTTCAAGCTAGATCATAAATAGGAAGACTTAGGGATAGATAATATACATCCATGTTAGATATCATTAGTCGATCTTAGGTTAAGAAAAACTAACTTAAGCATCAATGATAACAGCATATTAACAATGCCAATTACTAACACTCAACAAATTAACCTCTTACTAACATACAAAATAGGGTATGCTAACTTAGATAATTCTTTAGTTTTAGAAAAAGAAATACCAGATAATTACTAAAACAATCACTCATAAATATATATATATATATATATATATATATATATATATATATATATATATATATATATATATATATATATATAATATATATATATATATATATATATATAATATATATATATATATATATATAATATAAATATATATATATATATCATATATATATGAATTTACATATATATATATATATATTTATTTATTTTGAACTAAAAATTTGATTAAAATTAAGTAACAACAATCTCTATTTATTGTCTATAACAACAAGATACAATTATCCATAATAATATAACCAATTCTAATTATGTTTAACATATTATTAAGAATTCCAAAACAATGAACCAATTATCAGACAATTGACAACCATTTAAGTTGTACTATTTTCACAATCAAACCAATACTCAAATCTCTACTGAACTATCTAGTACCATTAATTCAAAAGTTAGTCTATACCAATTCTGACATCAGAAAATATCATTAAGCTACAGAAATAGACATAATTATCTGAATGTCTTGGTAGAACCAAAATACCTATTACAGAGATAAACATATTTATTCAAACAACAAGGTTCAAATGAATGAAGTCAAAGTTCAAACTCATAGAAATCTAACAGAAATATTGTTCCCGATAAAATGATGCTAATCAAACCAGAAACCAACATAACATAACATTGAAAAGTAAAGCCTGAGACTGTCAGGGGCATGACACCCTTCCCCACCAGACTAGGCTTACTCCTGGAAGCCTGTAAACAAATGAGGATGTGCAGCTCTCATAGCCCCTGTATCTTCCCAAGTTGCAGAAGCTACATCATCAAGATCCCATAACACCTTTACCTGTTCCACCTTGCATCCTCTGAGATTTAGCTCTCTTTGCTGGATGATCTGTACTGGTTCCAGCATCAATTGGCCATCTACCACCTGTAAATTTTTCCAATTTAGCACATGTGCAATGTCAGGTATGTATTTCCTTAAGATGGAAATATGAAAATACATCATGAATTTGTGAAAGACTGGGAGGCAAAGCAAGTCTGTAGGCAACTGGACCCCACTTGTTCTAGGATTTCAAATGGTCCCACAAACCTTGGAGATAATTTTGACCCTTTACCATACTTAATAGGACTTTTCTAGGGCCTAACCTGAAGAAATACCTTATTCCCAACTTCAAATTGACGTTCAATCCTATGCAGGTCTGCATACTTTTTCTGCTTGTCCTGAGCTATAGATAGGTGTTCTCTAATGCACTTAACCTATTTTTCTAAATCCTAAAGCATCTCGGACCTAAAAGAAATCTGTCCTCAAGATTGTCCCAACTTAAAGGTGTTCTACATGGTCTTCCATACAAAGCTTGGAAAGGAGCCATACCTATAGAACTATGGTAACCATTGTTGTAAGAAAATTCAACCAGATGTAAGTACTCTTCCCATCTATTTTTCCTATCCATCACATACATTCTAAGCATATCTTCCAAAATTTGATTGACACATTCAGTCTGTCCGTCAGTTTTGGGATGATATGCTGAACTAAAGTTCAGCTGAGTACCTAATTCACGCTACAAAGATCTCCACAGAGATGAAGTAAAAATTGAATCCCTATCAGATATGATCTTCTTAGGAATCCCATGCAGCTTAACAACCTGTTCCATATAAATCCATGCCACAGATGCAGCATTATAAGTGGATCTTATGGGAATAAAATGGGCAACTTTGGTTAACCAGTCAACAACAACCATAATGGCATCATGTCACCTAGCTGAAAATGGTAACCCCACTATGAAATCTATGGATATGGTATCCCATTTCCATTCAAGCATGCTGTGAGATTGAAGTAAACCAGCTGGATGTTGATGTTCAACTTTTACTCTCTGACACTCCAAGCATCTAGCCACAAAATCAGCAATATCCCTCTTCATACCCGACCAGTAGTGATGCTACTTAAGATCAACATGCATCTTCTTCACACTAGGATGTGCTGAATAAGGTGCCTTATGTGCTTCATTCATAACTAGGTTCTGAAGATTCCTGACTTTGGACACATATATGCTACCTCGGGAAGTCATCAGTCCTTCAGTGTTGATAGAGTAACCCTCAAATCTGCCTTCTAAAACACTGCCACTATCAATCACTGCTTTGACATCTAAGTACCAAGGATTAGTAACCAAATTCAAAATTATTATCTCTTTCAAGTCAACTATGAGGGTCAAAGAAGAGAGTTCATGATGCCTTCTGCTAAGAGCATCCACTACTTTGTTCTCCTTATCCTGAATATACTTCATTTTGAAGTCATACTCACACAAAAACTCCATCCATCTACGCTGACATGCATTAAGATTGGGCTGCGTGAACAAATATTATAGACTTTTGTGATCGGTATGTAGCTCAAAATGTTGACCAAGAAGAAAATGCCGCCATTTGGTCAAAGCATGAATCACTATTGTGAGTTCCAAATCATGAGTAGGATAATTAATTTCATGATCCTTTAGTTTCCTGGATTCATAAGCAATGACCCTGTCATCCTGCATCAAGACAGCCCCTAAACCATCCAATGAGGCATCGGTGCACACAAAAAATTCCTTAGAAGGATCAGGTACCGCTAAAATTGGTGCACTAGTCAAATGTTCCTTAAGATGTTGGAATGCTTCTTCACATTTATCTGACCAGATGAATTTCTTACCCTTTCTCTAGAGAGAAGTAATGGAATGGGCTATCTTTGAAAAATTAGCCACAAATCTTCTGTAGTAGCTAGCTAGACCCATAAAACTTCATAGTTCAGACACATTGGTAGGAGTTGGCCATTCTACAATTGCCCTAATCTTAGCAGAATCAACAGCTATTCCATCTCCTGTAATGATGTGACCTAAATAACTTATTTCAGTTTTGAAAAATTCACATTTTTCAGGATTGGCATATAGCTTGTTCCTGCAGAGACATTCGAAGACTTGCCTCAAATGCTGCTCATGCTCCTCCAAGGAGTTAGAATATACCAAAATGTCATCAAGCAACACTACCAAAAACTTATCTAAGAAAGTCCTGAATACTCCCTGCATCAAACTCATGAATACTGATGGTGCATTAGTCAACCCAAATGGCACTACCATGAATTCATAATGCCCATACCTTGTGCGAAAGGCTATTTTATGAATGTCAGCTTCTTGAATCCTTAACTGATGGTATCCAAATTTGAGATCAATCTTGGAAAACACCTTGGCACCCTTCACCTGATCAAACAAATCATCGATGCGAGGCAAAGGATATCTATTCTTGACAGTAGCTTTGTTTAGTTGTCTATAGTTGATACAAAGCCTTAAAGATCCATCATTCTTCTTGATGAAGATAACAGGTGCTCCCCAAGGTGAAACACTAGGTCTAATAAGCCCCTTCTCAAGAAGTTCCTCAAGTTGAACCTTGAGTTCTACTAATTCTTGAGCGGTCATGTGGTAAGGAATCTTGGAAATCAGTTCAGTTCCCAGCAAAAGATCAATCCTAAAATCAATTTCTCTTTTAGGTGGGATTCCCGAAATCTTCGTAATAAATACATCTGAGAATTCCTTCAAAATTGGATGATCTAAGCTGGTGTTCCAAGCAACTGGTTCTTCAAAATCATTGATAGAAATAGCAAACAATTTGCATCCCTTTAATAAACATCTCTGAAGTTGCTTAGCAGAAATAGTTTTGATTGACATAGGCCTCTTAACACCTGTAATAATCTTGATGGTTCTATTATCATCGATACATCTAACGGTCTTTTCTCTACAATCGATGATAGCTTGGTGTTGATCTAACCAATCCATACCTAGAATAATGTTATAAGAACCTAAAGGGATAACCCTAAGGCTAACTATAGTAGTAAAAGCCTTAAATTGGACCTTACAATTTTCAGCTATAAACCCGATTCAACCTTAGTCCCTGATGCTAACTCGACTTGCCATGCCAATTTAGCTTTACTCATAGGAATTCCACATTGCTTAACCAAATTGGAAGAAATAAAAGAGTCAGTGGCACCAGAGTCAAATAAAATAGAGATCTTCTTACCTTGGTAATTACCTCTAGCTTCAATCACAGTGTTCTGATGATCTGCTTGTTTCTGATCCATAGTAGCAAAGATGCGATGATTCCTTCTAGAATCACCAACAGTAGCCTTAGAACCTGTGGCTTTAGACTTGACCTGACTATTGCCTCGAAGGGGACAATTACATTGCAAATGCCCCAATTGCCCACATTGCCAACATTTTGCTCCTCTCTTGGTACTTTTATCCTATGATGAGTTCACTGGAGGTGATGCATAACTTTGTTGTACACTTTGAGTTGGTTTAAAGGACTTAGGTTGCTCAGGAACCTTGAAACTCTTGTTTGATTTGGAAAACTTTTCAAACTTCCTCTTCTAAAATTTACCACTTGATCCACTAGAAACTGCCTTGAAATTATCTTGATAAGGTTTCTGATTCTTCCCACTGCTTTGAGTTGGTGGATTCACTAATCCTTTGGCTGAAAATCCTGACTTCAATTCTGTGAGCTTGGCTTGATCAGTAGCTTCTTTCACTATCTTAGGTTTGAAAGTTCTCACTTCTTCTCTAACTTTAGGGTTCAAACCCCTAATGAAGTGTTGTACCAAAGGCTTATCATTCTCTAACCAACCAGAATATTTCTTCAGTTGGAAAAACCTCCTCTCATACATTTCCATTGTTGAGTTGCCTTGAGAAATACTGAAGAATTCTTCGGATCTAGTTTGCTGCCAATAATCCGACATGAATCTCTCACAGAATCTTTCTACAAAGAGCTCCCATGTAACTTGAGAGATAAGAATTCCAATTTTCTCTAGTCCCATATTCCACCATATGGAAGCAAAGGATCTTAGCTGCATTACAGTCCAATGAACCTTCACATTGCTATGATAATCATGGAGAATAAAACACCTTTCGATGTTCAAGAGCCATGCTTCAACTTCAGCACCACCCTTTGTTCCATTGAAATATGGTCCTTTGAGCTTAGAAAGGTCTTTTAACTAAGTCCTAATAATAGGATCTTCCACTACAGGGACTCGTATAACATGAGCATTTGCTACACCAACTGGAACATTGTTCCTTGCTTCAATGTTATCCAACCTCTCAAGGATCCATTGGAGAACTTCAACTTGAGGTACCTCTCGATCTTCCTGATCCATTCCTATTAAAGGATCAACTTGTTCATCACCAAGCATTCCTTGGTGACCTCATCCTCTTCCTTGACCATGACCACGACCGCGTCGTCCACCCCTACCTCTACCTAAATTAGCATCAACTGGGTCACCACGTCTTTGTGCTCCTTGTGTAACAGGAGGCATGCTTGAAATCCTATAGAAAAGATCAATAAAAATCACTAATGAAAGCATAATGATAAAACCCCTTTTCTTTTTAAACCCTCAAGCCCTGAGTGTTTAAACTTGGCTCTGATAACAAATGTAACACCCATCGTTACTAAAACTAAAAGATGAAACCAAAGAAGAAACAACCATAAACAAAACCACATAGAACCATAGTAAAATTTTTTTTTAAAAATTACAAATTGAAACATATAATCATAGTAACTACTTCTAAAAGCTTTATAGTTTTCAACTGAATTACATCAGAGTAATAAGAATACTCTTTAATCAAAGACTTAGTTTCAAAAACAAAATTCCCTTTTTAACCAATCCTTTACATCCTACGAATAGTTTTGATAACTAATAACCAAGAAATGATCTACTTCCCATAAATCTTAACAACTGCTATCCACTGTCCCATACTCATTGATTTATCCATCTAAAACCTGAAAATCAAAATGAACACAAACACAAATTGCAAACAGGGCTCAGTCACAATAATTTAGATAACAAATCATCTCCAAAATTTTGCAACCATAAAAAAAATTAGTATAACATAACAATTATGCAGATTAAATATAGATGTTATTGAAATCTAATAACATAATTTCATTCTTGTTACACCAAAATCATCAAGCACTGTATCTCTTTCTAATAGAAATAAACTCACAAAGAAAATGACAAAGTAATGATCCAATAGTTCATGGGTGTCCACATAAGGACCTACGCTATGTATCCATAAGGAAACCTCGTAGTAATCCATTATGTCTGATGAAACCATAATGTTTTATCTTGTTAATTGAAACCCATATCCCTTGAATTTATAATTATCACTTAATTAAACAACTGGTAGAAATTCTTTCCCATAAGGATATAGACTAGTGTCAGTCACAACTGACAGAAATTCTATCACCACAAGGTACTAGACTAGTGTCAGCCCCCAATCTAAGGATCATACTTGCATTATCTCAAAACACTTGATCTAGCAATTCATGATAGCAGTGAAATGAACTACATTACATAATTTCACTAACACTCCATTTCTATTGCATTAATTTGTAAAATTGAAACAGCAATCAGAAATCCATTTAGATCCATGTTTCCATTTTCCTTAACATACAGTCTTAAACATGATGTTTCCCAAAAGAAGAAAAGATCACAATACTTTATCCATCACAAATCCAATCAAATAATAATCTCCACATTAACTTAACATTATATCTGAAATTGTACAATAAAATGTCCATATTGAATTCATGATTCGATTGAGTAAAAAGAACTAAAATAATCATATATCATCTGAATCAACACAACACCCATCGCTTTTAACAAACATAAAAGCTTGCCATAACCAACTTATTATAAACTAATTTGCTATACATCCTACTCTGTTAATTACAAGTTCATACTTTTATATACATGTTGGCGTATGTACATGTATACACCACGGCTTGTGTATACATATACATATCCCAGCAGGTCTATATATATATATATATATATATATATATATATATATATATATATATATATATATATATATATATATATATATATATATATATATATATATATATATATATATATATTTATATAAACTTGTAATTAATAGTTCAGAATGATAAACATAGCATCTTCTATATACATGTTGGCGTATGTACATGTATGCATGACGGCTTGTGTATACATATACATATCCCAGCAGGTATATATAAACATATATAATTATATAATGTAACTCATCATTCACAAAAATTCAAGCCCATAACTACACATTGAGAAAAACCATACTAGTCATCTCAGTCCTATCAAAACACATCTACCTACATATACTACTGAATCTGCCAATTTCATAAAAGAATAACAGAATAATAAGAACCGTCATCTACATTTTAAACAAAATATCAAAATAGTCTTCCTTACTAACTGGAATGATAATATTTGACTTTACTAAAAAAATTCCTAACATTTCCTAATGTCGATACAAACCACATTTCACACTGGTGATTATTTCTAAAGAATCATATAGCTCGCAGTCAGGATTTGGTACAACCAAAACTATCTACATTTCACTATTGACTAAACCAAAACAGTGACAACACCCATAAGACACAACACATATATAGATAACTAAAGGAGTAAACCCAAAAAAAATACCTTAAACCACACCTATGATGCGAGAATAAAATACACAAAACATCAGGTTTCACGTAACACTTATGAACCACCACTAATCTCTACTACCACGATACAACTCAAAAGAAAACATCGATACCAGATTCGGATCATAACAGTGGTAATATATATACCTGATTTCACCTTATGACCATTGACTCTTACACATTGTAAACTTTTTGTTTCTACAATGTTCCTAACAACAGGAATCAGTACAAGAATATCTGTTAAAGAAACTTTTAAACAAAACTATTCTGTGTTTCAAAATGCATATATATGTCGATTCCCATTCCCGATTAATTCCCTTAAAACTGACCAAAAACAAGTAAACATCGACACAAAATGTACTATGGAAGAACCATATATCAACTACAACAACTATATTCCCCATTGTTGAGCACAAACATAAAGAAAAACACTGACAACATCATACCCAGAAACAAAGAAAAACCCATCAACACAATATGCTCGAAAATAGCATATTAATAAGAAGTATTTCAAATTCCTCCACTAATCATTACATCTATAAACTAAATAGACTTCTTAATCCATCCAAGAAGAAACTGGTTCATGACCGAACTCACAGAGTATACAATCACAATACCTTCCATTCATCAACTCACTAACAGCGTAACTAAACAATCTAATATTTCATTGCAAAAAATAAAATGGAAACAGAGGATAAGGTGAGAAAAATGCCCCTGCCTGGTATTTGTGTGGGGAGGTATCTAAAGACCAAAATACCAAAGCTAGCCCCTGCCTGGTGAGCTTCATAGTCAAACCCTAAACTCAACCATGAAGATCCCTTTCCACTGATTGCCAAAGTGTCGTGCAAAAGAAAAGCCCACAACGCAAATACAAAGATGACAGTATGAAACTCAAAACCTCCCAAATGACCACGAACAGAAGGGTAAAACTTGCTGTGAAAACCCCTTTACATTCCAAGAAACTTATCAAATAAAATATAACAGAAACATGGGTCCATTACTAACTATTTACCCAAACTATCGTAGAATAACATGGTGAAAAATGGAGTCATAATTCAACTGCAACTCTTCACCAGAGCTAATGGTGGACATCAAACACAAAAATGAATTACATCGATGAGTTTATTCAATATGAACTTATCTCTTGCAGAAAACACAATACATTCCCTACCAAATGTCCATCAAAGTACAATCCCATAACCCGAAAATAGCTTAAACCCCACTAACACCACTATGCGATGAAAGTGCATTTAAACCCTGCCGTTAAGTCATGTCTTCGAGCTAGATCATAAATAGGAAGACTTAGGGATAGATAATATACATCTATGTTAGATATCATTAGTCGATCTTAGGTTAAGAAAAACTAACTTAAGCATCAATGATAACAGCATATTAACAATGCCAATTACTAACACTCAAGAAATTAACCTCTTACTAACATACAAAATAGGGTATGCTAACTTATATAATTCTTTAGTTTTGGAAAAAGAAATACCACATAATTACTAAAACAATCACTCATAAATATATATATATATATATATATATATATATATATATATATATATATATATATATATATATATATATATATATATATATATATATATATATATATATATATATATATATATATATATATATATATATATATATATATATATATATATATATATATATATATATATATATATATATATATATATATATATTTATTTATTTTGAACTAAAAATTTGATTAAAATTATGTAACAACAATCTCTATTTATTGTCTATAACATCAAGATACAATTATCCATAATAATATAACCAATTCTAATTACGTTTAACATATTATTAAGAATTCCAAAACAATGAACCAATTATCAGATAATTGAAAACCATTTAAGTTGTACTATTTTCACAATCAAACCAATACTCAAATCTCTACTGAACTATCCAGTACCATTAATTCAAAAGTCAGTCTATACCAATTCTGACATCAGAAAATATCATTAAGCTACAGAAATAGCCATAATTCTCTGACTGTCTTGGCAGAACCAAAATACCTATTACAGAGATAAACATATTTATTCAAACAACAAGGTTCAAATGAATGAATTCAGACTTCAAACTCATAGAAATCTAACAAAAATATTGTTCCAGATAAAACGATGCTAATCAAACCAGAAACCAACATAACATAACATTGAAAAGTAAAGCCTGAGACTGTCAAGGGCATGACACTTCAATATTCATCATAGTATCTATGTTCAAGTGCACAAGCATTGAACTTACTCCAATCGACATCGCCAATCTATAATGTCTCAGGTTACACTGGGAAAATACTGCACATACCTAGACAATTTTGCTTTGTGCTCTGTCATACTTGCTATTTGTCATATGCGGTCTTCGTGTAGATTATATGTTTCCATAACATGATAACATCTAGATATATAACATAGCCAAATTTCCAACACCAATTAGCAGAAAAGTGCCACAATTTTTCTCAACTCCTTCATAAGGACACAATATTCTCTTGGGATAAAAAATGTGAAGAAGAATTCACACTATGTAAAAAGTACCTAATGAATATGTTGGTTCCTCGAAAGGATTTTACAATATAAGAGACACCAATATACCTAAGACTGATTTTGAGGAGGGGTTAGTTCCAAATATGGGAAAATAAGTAGGTAACTAGACCAACTATAGGGACAAGACTACCCTCTTCACTTCTGGCTCAACAAAACTATGGTGGGTTTACCTAATCCAGTAATATATGGCACTTTTAGGACTTTACACTAGATTTGAACAAAGAAGATGATATCAAGAAAGTACTAAATGGTAACTAGTCATTCATTGACTCTCCATTGCTATGGTGGAACAAAATGGCCTTGTGACCTCAAGACTTTGAGGGATTTTAGGATTGGTGATGATTAATATTTGGGTTTCTTGCATAATGTAAACAACCATGCCACACTTGTAACACCACAAAAGATACTGGTTTTTTATTAGTACCTTATCCATTGGGAATTATAACTAAAGCATACATAGAATATAAGAAAAACTACTAGATTCATCAGAGATTCCAAGCCATAAACACAAAAAACCAAACTCTTACACTACTTACAAACATCCTTCCTATAGAGAAAATAAATCTATGCTTCACTCAGTGAATTTTAACCTAATCCTAGATCAAGGTTGAGAGATAAAACATATACATGATGAACCCTAATGCAATGAGTTAAAAAACTTAGAATTCATCAAGAACAACTAAAGGAGAGATCTGAGAATGGAAAACTATATTAAGTATGAGGATTTAAATCCTTGTATTACAATCTGGTTCATAAAATACCTTAGATAATATGCAAAAGATGAAGAAGGTTTTTCCCTTGTGTTGATACAACTAGAAAAAAGTGTTACACTCTGGATTAAGGATGCACATTTGGCTTTTTAGCCTCCTGTGTTCAAGAATTTACAACTAGCCAGGAGCAGGCAATAGCCTAGTAGCCTTTCTAAATGATCAATAAAATCATTTTATAGAAACAAGGATTACAACAAGTAAAAGATCATTTAGGGAAAAATTCAAACTTCAACAAACAAGAAATAAAAGTAGACAAGGAAGCCTGAATACCTGGGAAAGATCAGATCAAATCTGATGTACAATTATTTGGGTTTCACAATCACAGGCTAACTGCATTCACAATTTAAAAAGATTTCTTCTTAGAGACAAGACAAAATTAAATGCTAGGACCAACCAAAGAAAACTAGTGCAAATCAGGGCATGGAAAAAACTAGCAATTGTCATACCCTTGCTGCGTAAGACAAACTACGCTGCTCTGCATTTAAACCGACATGACACCCATGAAGAAAATCAAATCCAAGCGGCTACCCATATCATCTTCATCAATTTATTACCTACAACCATCCTCGAACAAAATCAAAACTGACCTAGCCCTGTCATACTTACCTCACTATTTAAAACCTTGGAAAGAACCTTGCAAAAGATCCAAATTATTGGCCCCAACGGTTAACTGGAAAAATAAAAACATGATCGTTGATCTATCATCCTTAATTGATAGATCAAGAGGTTCTTATTTAATGACCACAATCATTTTAACCTTTAAAAGTATCTGGCCAAATCACATATCTAAGCAACCAATCAGAATCGAGCACCTCAGTAATAATTGGAAGCCGACCCACTTTGACCTCGATCATTATCTCATAACTCCTAGTCATCTAGCGAAAATGTGACTAAAGACATTCGCTAAGTCACTGAGAATAAACCTTAACCCTAGTCTGATCAAGAGATCATGTGAACAAGGGCATTCACGTGATCATTGAACATTTCCTTGACCCTGGGTTTCATCAAGCGAACAAGTGACCACCACCTGATCATATCTTATCAATGACCTAGATCAGATATCAAAACCTTGATCTTTAACCCAACACAATCTCACAAACATGCAACCAAATAATTCTCATGATTGCCTAATGTTTAGCCTAACCCTATTTTAATCTCAACAATATGCAAATAAATCATTCACCAAGTCACTAGATCTTTCAATTAACCCTAGTCATATCTTGTGATTAGGCACTAACTATTTCCCATGTCCTCATCTTGTGGTCCTCATTGAATTGTTGAACCTTAGATCTTAACTAACCTTGGATCTAGAGATTACGTGGCTGAGAAAATCTCCAAGTCGCTAAATAAAAACTTAACCTCCGGTTAGATCACAAGAACACACAAAAATCCTTCAGTCGCATGTTCCCTAAATAGAAACTTAATCACCTAGGACCTAACCTTTGAATTAACCTAGGCCATCTGGAGATCACATGAAAAAGGACCTCGCATGATCACTGAAACATTTACTAACCATGGGTTACATCAGGATAATTAGTGACTGTCATCGATCTTGATCTGCATCCACAGCTCATATTCAATCTCTAAAAACTACAAGCCTTGACCATGATATCTAGAGATTCAACGACTGAAGGAAACTGAGACCGCCTGTTGGATCATTGAATGTTTAAAAAAAAGCCGCCAAGATCAAAATAATACATGACCACTATATTTGTTGGGTGGCTAGATAAAATGACAAACCACCTGAGAACCTAGAGAACTGGTCAATGCCTCAATCGTGGAGTTGATGAATAAGAGGCATAACAGCCTGCCAAGGAAATAAAACATGTGTAGGAATAGGACTTAAGTGGCCTAAAAAGGTAATGAGGAAATAGAATGAAGCTAGGGTTTCTTGACTTAGACAAATTTTATGGAACCCTCAACATGGATAAACCCTATCTCCTAAGACCTTTAAAATGCCATCTCTCACTGGTTTTTGTATTTGAGCATATGCTCTCTTGATTGGAGCTTGATGACATCATCAACTATCCCTAGTCAAGGGTGCAAGCCATGAAACCTAACAGATCTTCTTCACTGATTAAAATAAGTTACAGCTAGGGCATGATGATTTTCACAAAATTTTTCAGGGCTAGACCATTTTCTTACGATTTTTGCTATGAATGAGAAAATGGCCTAACAGTGGCTCTGTCTAGGGATGCATGCCTCTTGCAGGCATGACAAGAACTGATAGGGGACCTTCTCAAAAATTGGCAACTGAACCAGGGAAACACAGAATAGAAAGGAAAATATTTACAAAATTTATAAGACTTAGAACTTTACTTGGTGGCCTCGGGCCACCAAAAGAAAATCAAAACCCTCCACAGCCAAAGGTCTGATTTTCATCCACATATGCAACCTGTCACCTGAAAGTATCATGATTATCTTTTTTCCAACATATGTGAATACTTATGGGATGAGAAATGAAACTATACTTATCATGGCCCATGTTTTTCCAATCATAACCACCATCTTTGTACTCCAAAAAGTATGTGACATCATTTACTTCTTCCTAATGACTGGGAATAAAAAAATTATCTAGTAATGCATCAGGAAATAAAGCATATTGATCATCATGCATTACCATAAAAATACCTGGCTGAGAAGGACTTGGATCCTCATATTCACCTTCATGAATTGCCTTAGCCATTGAGCAACTTGGTTCCTATCTAATATCTTCTTGAACTGGATCATGAACCAAGTGAAGGTATCTTTCAAAAATTTTGTGACAGTGGGACAACTAACCTACATCATCATTTCTATCTAAAGAATTACTATCCTAGTCATTAAAGACTAAGTCCTCAATACTGTCAGCTTCACTATCATATTCAACAAAATAAGGAAAATAAACTGAACTAGAGATGTGTTCATCATTGCGATATTCATAACAGGACAACACACTGTCATGGTCTTCAAGCTCTTCTTTTGTAGAGTCACTACATGAGGGGAACTTTGGTAAACATGGATCATCTTCATCACTTTGAACACCCACCTCATTATCAGTGTCAAAGGATAAACCAATAGGGTCAAATATTTTCTAACCACATAAATGTTTACATTTATTATATTTAGCTATCAAAAAATCAGAGATTTCATCATTGTTGAGGAAAGGGGAGCCCCACTCATCCTCAGTGTCTCCATAAAAATCTTCACTCAGATAATCATGACTTTCAAATTTAGACATCTTTGAACAAGTTGAAGATCTTGCATACAATGATTTTGATTCCTGCTCACTGCTACAATCTGAATACTCCTGTGACTGAGAAATTCCATCAACATTAAACATAGGTTTCTCTGGAATACTGCTTGTATTCTTTTCTTTCTAATGATCCTTTTGCAACTTATGCCATTCATCATCATTAGCAAACTCTTCTAAGAACAACCACTTGAAATCAGTCAATGAAGAGATGCATTTTGGGGGTAAATTTAAATACCAATTAGATGAAACCCCTCAGAGGGATCTCCCAAAAAACATCATACTAACATCCCCCTCATAAATCTGATATTTCATAACAAATCTGAAGAATGCTAGGACATGCTCTAATCCTGATTCAGTTTGACCATCAAAAAGTGGAATCAAATCCATGAGCTTACTGTAAAAAGAATTGGGGGATCTTGGAAGAGAACAACTTAAAACTCTATCCATCTAGATAAATAAAGCCTTCTAAATTGGCCTTTCTCCTAGTTATCCATCTGATTTGAAATAAGATGAGAACCACTCATCTTATCCTAGTCTTCCCTTTACACTAGTGTCCAACACTTGATAGAAAAACATTTCTTAATATTGATTTTCATAAAAGAAAGGTACATGAAAATCAAAATACCTGGAAGTACTATAGTTGAAACTCAACTTGTTGAATGGGAATCATGGAAAATCTAGAGGTCTCTTTGTAGCTCCATCACATTCTTTTCTTTGTAGAGTCGCCACCTCCTTGGAGGAAAATATTGCACTTATTTTTGTATCTCCTTCCAATCAACACAAAACTTCACCAGAATTTTACACACTATTTATCAGAGACTATTGATCAAATAGAGAACTTAGATTTGCCACTCACACTTGGTGAGAAGATATAAATTTTTTAAAACTGACTCTATTCTTTCAACCAGACTTTGGGATGATCCAGAAAATCAAGGCAATGACCATCTTAAAACTTTATATCATTTACTCCTTCCCTAGTAGAGTCACCATCTTGTTGGTTCCTAAAAAAGATTTTACACTCTAAGAGACACCAATATATGTAAGATTGATTTTGAGGAAGGATTAGTTCCAAATATGGGGATATCAGTAGGTAACTAGAATAACTATAGGGACAAGACTGTCCTCTTCACTTCTAGCTCTACAAAAATAAGGTGAGTGTACCTAATCTAGTAACATATGGCACTTTAAGGATTTTAAATAGGATTTGAACAAAGCAAATGATAGAAAGAAAGTACTAAATGGTAACCAGTCATTCATTGACTCTACATTGCTATGGTGGAACAAAATGGCCTTTTGACCTAAAGACTTTGAGGGATTTTAGGATTGGTGATGATTAATATTTGGGTTTCTTACAGAATGTAAAAAACCATGCCACACTCGTAACACCATAAAAGATACTAGTTTCTGATCAGTGCCTTATCCATTGGGCATTATACCTAAAGCAGACATAGAATACAAGAACAACTACTAGATTCATCAAAGATTCCAAGCCATAAACACAACAAACTAGACTCTTACACTACTTATAAACATCCTTCCTATTGAACCAAATGAATCTATGCTTCACTCAGAGACTTTTAATATAATCCTAGATCAAGGCTAAGAGATAAAACATATACATAAGAAACCCTAATGAAATGAGTTAGAAAACTTAGAATTCATAAAGAACAACTAAAGGAGAGATTTTTCAGAAAGTAAAGTCCACCAAGATAACTAAGAGGGGGGGGTGAATCAGTTATCAGATAAATAGAGCTTTTATCAACTTTAATAGATTTTAACCAAGTAAGAAATGTGATCAACAACCATAGAAAGATATACATACAAAACAACACAATAACACAAGTTATGTTCACTAGGGAACCTCTTGATCAAAGAGTAAACCTAGGTGGGAATGATGCCCAAAAAAGATGCACTAATAAGAAATTTCCTTGTGAGAGGATGGACTCTGTTAGGAGTCTTATGAAATACATTCAATACATATCAGTCCCTGCTAGGAGACTTTGAATCCTTGCTAAAAGATTCTAACTTTGTTAGGAGTTATGGAAGACAGAAGGACTCACTGCCCAAACAATGTCAGGTGCAAGATCACTGAACACATTGTCCAACTAATCTTTGTATTACTCAATAGAATAATACCAAAATATTATTGATCTCAACAACTTAACACTTCTCCTCTAACTATGCCAAACTGCACCAACTGCTTCATCAGATCTCAATACCAAATCTCTATACTTCGAATATCCTCTTTCAACAAGTATTGCATAATTTCATAATTCACTTTCACAATCTTACATTCCACATTCTCTATATCTATTACAACAAGGAAAACATTCCTTTCTTTATACCACACTAAAATAATTACAAATGAGTCAGCATACAAATTACAAAATAAAATCTTCCACATGTTACATAAGAATTCCATAATTATATAAAAATGTCAGCTTCCAATTACGATAACTCTTCAGTCGTGAAACCTTTGAGCTTGCTATGACATCGACATTGAAATTATCATGTCTTCATCATCTGTTCAACTTTGCATGCTCATATTCTATCATGATTAGGAGATATCATCTGATTTCCAAAAATCGCTACTCGGGAACACTGCTTGAATACTACTTCCACTGGATTTCACATAACTATCATGAATAAATGAATTTTTGTATGCATTCTTAACCATGATCTTATAGAACATCATAGAGTAAATCCTCAACTCCAAATATCTTGATCTTCAATATTCCATGTGTGCTAACTCAAACATTGTATGCTTCTCTGTTAAACTTTAGTACATCACTGTGTTGACATCAATGACAATCACGGTCATGAATGTAACAACAATTGCTACAAAATGGATGTGAATACTCACCCATAGGATATATTCATAATTAATTCCTAACAATCTCCCCCATTGACATTAATGGCAACAAATACGAAAAAAAATCCAAGTTCCATGAATACCAACCACTGCAACATTGCTACTCTCAAATTCTTCAAATTCTCTTCATCAATCAAATCTTGCTTCATTTTCCTATTCATCTATTTTTATTTTTCCATTTTATATTGCTTGTAACCTTCTCCCTCAAATTCTCTTTAATAGATAGTCTTTTCACATATCCTTATCCCCAATTAACATCAATGATAGATGCTTCATCACTATGTCAACAACAACTTCAATTTCAAAAGACACTTTTTAGAAAATACATTCACTAGAGTCATCATGACTCAGTTCAGATACACATACTCCCCCATAGAGGAAGTACAAACATCTAGTCTAGAAGAAAGATAAGGCTCATATATCACTGGATGGATGCAACCATTTGCATCACTTCTCAAAAGTAGGCTGCGGCATAACTCCAAGCATACCTCTCAGATACACAAATGTATCCTTAGGCAAAGGCTTTGTAAATATATCTACAATCTGCTCTTTTGTGCTTATATATTCTAATCTAACTTCTTTTTCTACCACTTTCTCTCTCACTACATGATCCTTTATCTCTATATGCTTTGTCTTAGATTGTAGTACAAGATTCTTAGACATACTAACTGTGCTGGTGTTATCACAATGTATAAGAACATGCTCAACAAATTTTATTCCAATATCCTTTAGCATTTGTTTCATGCAAATTATCTGATTACAATTGTTTGTTGTTGCCAAATTCTATTTCTAATGTGATCTGTGAAATATAGTTCTGCTTCTTGCTTAGCCAAGAAACTAATCTTCCTCCAAGGAAAAATGCTCCACCACTTGTTCTCTCTTTTTCATCAACACTACCTCCCCAATCTGCATCTATATATACACATAGGGTAAAGTCATCAGATTTTCCATACCATAATCCATATTCAATTGTGCCTCTTAAGTACCTCAGTATCCTTTTTACTACTGCATAATGTGATTCTTTGGGATCGGCTTGAAATCTTGATACCATTCCAATTGCATGTGATATATCAGGTCTTGTATGAGTTAAATATTGAAATCCTCCAATCATAGATCTGTACTTCTTCTTTTCAACTGCAGGAGTCTCATCTATGCTATATAAATTTTATCTAGTTATCATAGCTATTCCAACTCTAACAAATCCTCCATCATAATTGTTAAACTTTATGAATTTCTTCATGTCTCCAGTCATATGATGTGAACAACCACTATCTATAATCCAATCAGCTTTCTTTTCTACTTGAGAAACTAAAGTTTTTTCTTCCTTAACTTTTGCTTAAGGATTTTCTTCTTTTATTACTAGAAATCTTATATCATCATTCTCATTATCACTTTCAATTAGAGATTTCTACATACTAGCTTCAAATTATTCATCATTAGCATAATAACATTCTTTAGATCTTCTAGTTTTAAAGTTCTTTCTATACTTCTTTACTCTCTTAGGACATTTAGATGCAAAATGACCATATTCTTGACAAGTCCAACATTTAAAAATTTTCTTACCATCTGGTTCTATTTTCACAAGTAACGAAATACCTTCTTCAATCTTCATGTCTTCTTCATTCCTGGTTCTTCTGCTACTAGCATAATCTCCACTCACACTCATGCTTCTTGAAAAAGTAGGGTGAATATTAAGTGCGCTGAATGTTGTCACAAGATTTTATACCTGCAACAATTTATGACATTCTACCAATATAGCTTCTAATAGATTCATCTTCCATCATTCTTATATCTTTAAATGCACATATCTAGTTATGTAATCTGACTTTCTTTTCATGTTCATCACCTTCAAAAGTAGATTATACAGCTAACCAAATTTCATGAGATGTTTTTAGATATTTTACTTGACTATACTCATTTTCTGAAAGGCCTAACAAGAGTATTCTCTGGTAAGTATGTTACACATGACTAGATCTCTTTCCTCATTAGTACATTATTCAAGTAGGTGTATCTTCATCTTTTCTTTCCAGCTGTCGAAATTCACTCCATCAAACTTAGGGCTTTCTTTCCTGAAATGACTCACCATGGATCTCCTTAAGTTGTTAAACTTTTCTTTCAAGGACCTTCTGCTCTGATATCAATTGCTAGAAAGTAAAGTCCACTAAGATAACTGAGAGGGGGGGTAAATCAGTTATCAAATAAATACAACTTTTATCAACTTTAATAGATTTTAACCAAGTAAGTAGTGTGATGAACAACCATAGAAAGTGATGAAGGGTGCTCCCCTTAATACCACAAACACATAATAGAAATAGAGAAACAATAACAATAATATGCAAGAATAGAAAATTGGCTTCTTATTATCTCCACAAATGTGGAATTATAAACTTTTAGAATTACAATATGCAAAGCCACATGGGCATTACCTTATAATATTCTGTAGGAAAAAGCCTTGAATCAATACCTAGATCTACTACCCAAAACTGCCCTAGACAACACTGCGGGCCTTCTTTATATAGGTATTTTCCACCGCCTGAGAAGGTTCCAAAAATTTAGCCTTAAGGGCCGACCAAACTTAGAATTATTTTATTTTTCAATTTATTGCATCAAAGTCAGCTCAAAATAACTTTTGAAACCCGAACATAAATTTTGAAGGAAAATTATTTTCTGTCATTTCAGGTGACCCAACTTTTGGAGACCATAAGTCATCACCAGTTGACCCGATTAACTATTATAACCCCATTTCAGAAATGCCACGAAGCACTCTACAGGCTCGACCCACATAAAGCACCCATCACCCAAATTTTCAACCTCATCCGGGGCCTCTAAAGCCTTCAAAACTGAGTTCAAAGTTTCTGTACCCTACTGCCAATACCGAAAATCTTCAATATCTTCAAAACTAGACCTAATCTAGCCATGAAACTTTACTGGCAGGCTAATATGACCGAGATGAACCTCCACATGTAGAAATCAGAACATTCTGAGATTTATGACCAGCTTACTAAAAAAATAGCAAGTTTCCATAAATAGAAGCTCTGCACAAGATAGCCCTTATTGAATACAAAAACAAAATTTTTTTTGGGTGATGCAAGATTGCTCTTACACCCAGGATGCTCCTACATTAGACACCTGGGGTAATTTGAGAAGTGACCCTATCACAACTCAGGTGTGTAGAGGAAAACCAAGATGGTTAACCTCCTCCTTTGTTAGCCATGATGAATCTTCAATAGGTCATCCTTTCCATTTGACCAAATACTCTTCATATGTCTTATTCCTTGTGCTTCTACCAACATGACTATCCAGTATGTCTTCAATCTCCTTGATATCTAAACTAGTTGCTGGAATACTCCACTGTGCTGCTGCAACCTCATCTTCAACACCTCCTTCATGATACTCTAACAAATCTGAAATGTTAAACACTGGGGAAATATTCAGCCTAGTAGGCAATTCTACCTCATATGCATTTCCTGAATCATGCTTCTTCAGTATCTTACATGGCCCAAACTTCTTCATTTTCAACTTGTTATATGTACCAACTAGAAACCGCTCCTTCCGCAAATGAACCATGACTTCATCTCCAACCTGAAATTCCTTATGCCTCCTTTTCACATCTTCCTTAGCCTTATACTGTGCATTCATCTTGGTAATGTGCTTCCTCATGGATGTTCTTCAAATGTTCTGCAAAATCCTCAGCTTCAGCACTACTTATTTCTCTTTTATCTATCTTTCTTAATTCTGATGCATTTCTTGGACTACTCCCATATACAATCTGGAATGGTGATTTACCATTGCTCCTGTTGACAGAATTATTGTATGCAAATTCTGCTTGTGGTAAAATCAAATCCCATCCTGTTGGCTTATCTCCAACCAAACATCTTAGCAAATTTCCCAAACTCCTATTCACCACCTCTATCCGTCCATCAGTCTGTGGATGATGTGATGAACTAAACTTCAAATCTATCTTCAACTTCTTCCACAATGTATGCCAGAAATATCCAATGAACTTAGTGTCTCTATCTGAAACTATAGTCTTTGGCAAACCATGTAGTCTCACTACTTCTCTGAAAAACAAATCTACTACATGAACAACATCATTAGTCTTCTTGCAGGGAATAAAATGTGCCATCTTTGAAAATATGTCAACTACCACAAAAATTGAATCATGTCCCCTCTGTGTCCTTGGCAAACCAAGAACAAAGTCCATACTGATATCCTCAAAAGGCTTCTCTGGTACAAGTAATGGCTGATACAAGCCTATATTCTACTTCACTCCCTTCGCCATCTGACATACTTGGCAACTCTGTACAAAATTCTTGACATCTTGTTGCAACTGTGGCCAATAATAATTCTCACTAACCAAAGCAAGAGTTTTATCTCAACCAAAATGTCTAGCCAATCCTCCCCTATGCTTCTCCTTGATGAGATTCTCCCTCATAGAGCTTTGGAGAATGCACAACTGACTCCCTCTAAATAGCATATCATCCTAAATGATGAAATCTAGCCACTTCGTTCTGTCTAGAGTAACAGGTTCTTTACAAGCTTTCCAAGCTTCACCAAAATCAAGATCCTCTGGATACAAATTCTTGAGTTCCTTGAACCCAACCACTTCAATCTGCATTTCTATCAGCAATAGTTTCCTTCTACTAAGAGCATCTACAACCCTATTAGACTTTCCACTCCTGTGTTTCAAAACAAATGTATAACTCTACAAAAACTCAACCCATTTCAAATGCCTCTGATTCAACTTTCCTTGACTATTCAAATATTGCAAAGTTTGATGATCAGTATACAAAACAAACTCCTTAGGAAGTAGATAATGTCTCCACTTCTTTAATGCCTAAACTATAGCATAAAATTCCTGATCATAAATAGAATACTTCCTCTTGGCATCATTTTACTTCTCACTGAAATACGCAACAGGTTTACCTTCTTGGCTCATAACAGATCCTATTGCAGTACCACTAGCATCACAATCTACTTGAAAAACCTTATTAAAATTTGGAAGGGCTAAAATAGGTTGTTTTGTAACTTTTTGTTTCAACAATTGAAAACTCTTTTCTACCCCTTTAGTCCACTTAAACTCTTTTCTATCCCCTCTCATTATCTCAGTCAAGGGACCACAAATACTGCTAAAATTTTTGATAAACTTTCTAAAAAAACTAGCTAGACCATGAAAAGATCTTACCTCAGTAGCACTCCTTGGAGTAGGCCATTCAAGGATAGCCTGTACCTTCTCTGGGTCCATTTTTAGACCTTCTACTGAAACTACAAATCCCAAATACACTAACTCTTTCTTCACAAAACTACACTTCTTCAAATTAATCAACAATTTATCATCTCTCAACTTTTCAAACACCATACGAATATGCATCATATGTTCCTCCAATGTCTTGCTAAAAATCAAAATATCATCTAGGTAAACAATGACAAACTTACCCAGAAATTCTTTCAGAACCTCCTTCATGAGCCGCATGAAAGTGCTCGATGCATTGGTTAGCCCAAAAGGCATGACTAACCACTCATACAGTCCTTCCTTTGTCTTGAAGGCAGTCTTCCATTCATCTCCTTCTCTAATCTGAATCTGGTGATATCCACTCTTTAGATCTATCTTTGAGAAATACACAGCTCCACTCAAACAATCAATAATATCATCCATTCATGGCAATGGAAACCTATACTTGATTGTGATCTTGTTTATTGCTCTAGAATCTATACACATCCTCCACTCTCCATTCTTCTTTGGTGCTAATACCGTTGGTATAGCATAGGGACTCAGACTCTCTCGAATCAACCCCTTCTACAATAACTCATGTACTTGTCTGTTCAACTCCTCACTTTCTACTGGTGTCATTCTATGTGCTGCCTTGTTTGGAAAACTGGCTCCTGAAATCAAATCCATCTAATGATTGATCCTCCTTATGGGTGGTAATCCATCAGGTACATTATCAGATACAATATCTAGAAAATCGTTCAACAAATCTACAACCTCTATAGGTACATCCTCTACTTCTTCTTTACTAGCTTTTGGAATTAAAGCAAAACACAGACACTCATGCCTCATACCATCTAAGAATTTTCTTCCATCAACAAATGTTATTCTTGCACTACCACATACTTTTTCTTTGGTCTCCTTCAATGGCTTTAGCTTATGTCACACTCCATCCTTTGTCAGGGAATAGGTATTCACATGACCATCGTGTACAGCACATCTATCAAACTACCATGGTCTACCCAATAGCATATGACATGCATACATAGGGATGATATCACATAGTACCTCATCTTGGTACCCACCGATCTTGAACTTTACCAGGCACTGTTCACTGACGATGACCTTGTGGTCATCCTGCACCCAGGCAATCCGATATGGATGTGGGTGTTTCTATCTCTTGAGCTGCAACTTTGTCACCATCTCTTCTAACACCAAATTGTCAGTGCTTCCACTATCGATAATCACATCATAGCATTTACCCTCACACTTGCATCTAGTGTGAAATAGGCTCCTCCTTTGTTCAGGTTCATTCTCACCACTCAGCAGGACTCTTCTATTAATTAGCATTTCTCCTCTTTCAGCATCTTCAAAATTTGATGATCTAGCATCTTCATCTACATGTGCAACTCTGGCCTGGCCTTCATTTCTCCTATCTATTCTACCTTGGCATTGAGGACATTCAAATGCCCTATGACCTTCTTCTCCACAATGAAAACATGTTCCACGGAACACTCCTCTTCCAGATCCTTGTCCTCTTCCTCTTCCTCTCTGATCTCTATTATTCTGATCTTGGAAATGATTGGAATTGTTTCCTCTCTGATTCTGGCTGCTACTGGCCTCATCCTTCTTTTTTGAATCTTCATTTTGGCCACCATATGATCATCCACCAGATATTCCACCACGACCTCTTCCATTTTGTCTACTCTCAAACTTCTTGTTTAGCTTTTCCTCTACTTTTAGGGAAAACTAGTATGCCTCCTCAATACTGTTCATTCGAACCAAATTCAACTCCTCCTGAATGCTTGGCCTTAACCCATTAAGGTATCAGGAAACTTTCTCCTTATCAGCTTCTACATGGCCTGTTCTGATGAGGAGTCGATAGAACTCCTCTGTATACTCCTGAACAGATCTTCCTACATGCTTCAAACTTTGCATTTTCTTTAGTAGGTCAAGCTCATAATCAATAGGAATGAATTGTCACTTCAATTTATCCACCATCTGATCCCATCTTATGATTTTATCTTTCCCTCTTCTATTTCACTCCAATTGAATTTCTTGCCACCAGATCTTCGCATGACCTTTTAGTCTGGCCTTCACAAATTTGACCCTATCAGGATCCTCAACATCTTCAGACTCAAAATATTCCTCACATTCATTGATCTAGTCGATCAATTCCTCTGGGTTAAGATTTCTAGAAAATGTAGGAACCTCAATCTTAGGTCTTTTCCCAATCTTGGAAATTGCCCGAAAAAGTCTTTTTTCCTCCTGGTTCACAATTTCAGCTTCTCCTTCTTGATATTCTTCTTTGGCTTCATCCTCGCTTTCATCTCTGACATTAAGATTCATTCCTCTACGAATCTCTTCTTGCAATGCTCGCACTTGTCTTTACAGCTCTCTAACCTCAGGTTTCAGAGCACCAGCTCTTCCACCACGTTCTCTTCGTGGAGGCATTTTCATGATGCACGCTAAAACCCTAACCATGGTCCTGGTGCAAACTGCCTCACAGTCAGTGATCTATTTACACACTCAAGGACTCTAGCTCTAATACCACTTGATGAAGGGTGCTCCCCTTAATACCACAAACACATAACAGAAATAGAGAAACAATAACAATAATATGCAAGAATAGAAAATTGGCTTCTTATTATCTCCACAAATGTGGAATTATAAACTTTCAGAATTACAATATGCAAAGCCACATGGGCATTCCCTTACAATATTTTTTAGGACAAAGCCTCGAATCAATACTCAGATCTACTACCCAAAAGTGCCCTAGACAACACTGCGGGCCTTCTTTATATAGGCATTTTCCACCACCCGAGAAGGTTCCAAAAATTTATCCCTAAGGGCCGACCAAACTTAGAATTATTTTGTTTTTCAATTTATTGCATCAAAGTCGGCTCAAAATAACTTTTGAAACCTGAACAGAAATTTTGAAGGAAAATTATTTTCTGCCATTTCAGGTGACCCAACTTTCGGAGACCATAAGTCATCACCAGTTGACCTGATTGACTATTATAACCCTATTTTGGAAATTCCACGAAGCACTCTACAGGCTTGACCCATGTAAAGCACCCATCACCCAAATTTTTGACCTCATCTGGGGCCTCTAAAGCCTTTAAAACTAAGTTCAAAGTTTCTGTACCCTGCTGCCAATACCGAAAATCTTCAATATCTTCAAAACTAGACCTGATCTAGCCATGAAACTTTACTGGTAGGCTGATATGACCGAGATGACCCTCCACATGTAGAAATCAAAACATTCTGAGATTTATGACCAACTTACTAAAAAAATAGCAAGTTTCCATAAATAGCAGCTCTGCACAAGATAGCCCTTATTGAATACAAAAATAAAAATATTTTTGGGTGATGCAAGATTTCTCTTACACCCAGGATGCTCCTGCATCAAAAAGATATATATACACAACAACATAATAAAAAAGATATGTTGACTAGGGAGCCTCTTGATCAAAGAGTAAACCCCGATGCGAATGATTCCTACAAAAGATGCACTAATATGAAAGTTCCTTGTGAGAGGATGGAATCTATTAGGAGTCTTATGAAATACATTTAGTACATATCAGTCCCTGCTAGGACACTTTGAATCCCTTCTAAAAGATTCTAACTCTGTTAGGAGTTATTGAAAATAAAAGGACCCATTGCCCAAACAACTTCAAGTGCAAGATCACTGAACACATTGTCCAACTGATCTCTATATTACTCTATAGAATAATGCCAAAAGATTACTAATCTCAACAATTTAACACTTCTCCTCTGACTGTGCCAAACCGCATGAACTGCTTCATCAGATCTCAATACCAGATCTCTATACTTTGCATATCCTCTTTCAACAAGTATTGTGTAATTCTGTAATTCACTTTCACAATATTACATTCCACATTATCTATATCTATTACAATAAGGAAAATTTTCCTTTCTTTATACCACACTCAAATAATTACAAATCAGTAGGCATACATATTACAAAATAAAATCTTCCACATGTTACATAAGAATTCCATAATTACATAAAACTATCAGCTTCCAATTAAGATAACTCTTCACTCATATGACCTCTGACCTTGCTATCACATCCACATCACAATTATCATGTCTTAATCATCTTTTCAACTTTGCATGCTCATATTCTATCTTGATTAGGAGATATCATCTGATTTCTAAAAACTGCTACTTAGGAACACTGCCTGAATACTACTTCCACTGAATTACACATAACTATCATGAATAAATAAATTTCCATACATGCTCTTAACCATGATCTTATAGAACATCATAAAGTAAATCCTCAACTCCACATATCTTGATCTTCGATATTCCATGTGTGCTAACTCAAACGTTGTCCGCTTCTCTGCTAAAGTTCAATGGATCACTGTGTTGACATCAATGACAATCACAGTCATGAATGCAACAACAACTACTATAGAAGCACTATGAATACTCCCCTATAGGATATATTTACCATTCATTCCTAACAATATTTGAGAATGGAAAATTATATTAAGTATGAGGATTCAAATCCTTGTATTATAATCTGATTCAGAAAATACCTTAGATAATATGCAAATGATGAAGAAGGTTTTTCCCTTGTGTTGATACAATGAGAAAAAAGTGTTACACTCTAGACTGAGGATGCATATTCCACTTTTCAACCTCCTTTGTTTAAGAATTTACAACTAGCCAGCGGCAACCAGTATCCCAACAACCTTTTTAAATAATCCAAAAAATCCTTTTATAGAAAAAAAGATTGCAACAAGCAAAAGATCATTTATGGAAAAATTCAAACTTCGACAATCAAGAAATAAAAGCAGACAAGAAAGCTTGAAAACCCAAGAAAGAACAGATTAAATTTGATGTACAATTATTTGGGTTTCACAATCATAGGCTAACTACATTCATAATTTTAAATGATTTCTTGTTGCAGAAAAGACAAAATTAAATGTCAGGACCAACCAAAGAAAACTAGTGCAAATCAGGGCATGTAAACAACTGGAAATCATCATACCCTAGCTGCCTAAGATAAACAATGGTCCTTTGCATTTAAATTGACATGACACCCATGAAGAAAGTCAGATCTAGGCAGCTACCCATATCATCTTCATCAATTTATTACCTACAACTATCCTTGAACAAAATCAAAACTAACTTGGCCCTATTGTACTTACCTCACTATTCAAAACCCTAACAAAAACCCTACAAAAGATTCAAATTATTGGCCCCATCGATTAACTAGCAAAATTAAAATATGACCATTGATCTATCATCCTTTCCCAATAGATCGGGTGGTTCTTATTTAATGACCACAGTCATTTTAACCTTTAAAAGTATCCGACCACATCACCTATCCAAGAAACCAATAAGAATCAAGCACCTCAACAACACCTGGCAGTGGACCCACTTTGACCTCTGTCATTATCTCTTAACTCCTAGTCATTAAGTGAACATGTGACTAAAGACATTTGTGAGGTCCCTAAAAGTAAACCTTAACCCTAGTCTAATAAAGAGATCATGTGAATAAAGACATTCACATGATCGCTAACCATTTCCTTGACCTTGGGTTTCATCAAGCGAACAAGCGACCACCACCTGATCATATCTCATAAATAGCCCAGATCAGATCTCAAAACCTTGATCTTTAACCCAACTCAATATGGCAAAAATGTCACCAAAGGATTCTCACGATCACCAGATGTTAGCCCTAACCTTGGCTTAATCTTGACAATACAAAAATAAAGCATCCACCAGGTTGCTAGATCTTTCACTTAACCCCATTCATATCTTGAGATCAAGCACTAACCATTGATTGTGTCTTGATCATCTTGTGGTCCTCATTGAATCACTGAACCTTACAACTTAACTTGCCTTGGATCTAGAGATTACGTGACTAAGAAAATCTCCAAGTCTCTGAATAAAAACTTGACCTTGGGTTAGATCACAAGAACATGTGAAAATCCTTTAGTCATGTGTTCGCTGAATACAAACTTGACCACTGAGGACCTAACCTTTGACTTAACACAGGCCATATGGAGATCACTCAAACAAAGGACCTCGTGTGATCTTTGAATCATTTACTGAGAATGGGTTAATTCAGGAGAATTAGTGACTGTTGTCAATATTTATCTACATCCATGGCTCATATTCAATCTCTAAAAACTACAAGCCTTGACCATGATATCTGGATATTCAATGACTAAAGAAAACTGAGACTTCTTGTTGGATCGATGAATGTTTTGAACAAAGCTGACAAGATTAGGAGAATATGCAACCACTGTATTCACTGGGTCACTAAATAAAATGACAAACCTCTTGAGAACCTAGAGAACTAGGGAATGACTCAGTTGTAGAGTTGCTAAATAAGAGGCATAACAACCCGCCAAGGAAATATAAAATGTGCAGGAATATGATTTAAGTGGCCTGGAAAGGTAATGAGGAAATAGAATGAAGCTAGGGTTTTTGAAACTTAGACAAATTTGATGGAACCCTAGACATGGATAAACCCTATCTCCCCAGACCTTGAAAATGTCATATCTCACTGGTTTTTGCATTTGAGAACATGCACTCTTGACTGGAGCTTGATGACATCATAAACTATACCTGGCCAAGGGTGCAAGCCATGAAACCTGAAAGATCTTCTTCACTGATCAAAACAATTTTTAGTTAGGGCATGACAATTTTCACAAAATTTTGTAGGGCTAAACTATTTTCTTAGGATTTTCTCTATGAGGAGGAAAATGGCCTAACAGAATCCACCTACTTTGATGTTTCTAATAAGAGGAAAGCCCTTAATTTTATACATCTTAGTGAAAGAACATGCATTAGGGGAACTCTCAGGTCAAGAGGATGAAGCTAGAAAAGAAAAGGTCGTATACTACATAAGAAGAACATTGGTGAAGTATGAGTTGAACTACACATTTATTGAAAGAGCATGTTTGGCCATACTTTTTGCTTTCCAAAAATTATGCCATTATATGTTATCCCACAAAATTTGACTCATAGCAAAAATTGACCCTTTGAAATACCTTCTTAGCAAAACAACACTAAATGGAAGATTGGCTAAATGGATCATGGTTCTTAGTGATTTTGATATAGAGTATGTGGATCGAAAAGTTATTAAAGGCCAAGTAATAGTTGATCAACTAGCAGAGTCACCTTTATAAGTTGAACATCCAATCCAAGTGGAATTTCTAGATTCTAAAAGCATTAATGTTGAAGCAAAGACATGGAAATTGTCTTTTGATGGTTCCTATACACAACATGGATCAAGAGCAAGTATACTATTGATTACTCTTCAAGGGTCCACAATTCCAAAATTATACAATCTATTATTTCAATGCACCAATAATAAAGCCGAGTATGAAGCATTGGTCATCATCATAAAGTTGGCATTAGAATAGAAAGTAACAGAGCTATAAATCTATAGAGATTCCTAGCTATTTATTAATCAAATCAATGATGAGTATCAGACTAAAGATGATAATTTTATACCCTACAAGAACATGATTGAGAATCTCAAGAAATACATCACTCTAATCACATTTGAGAATGTGCCAAGGGATAAGAATAAAGTAGAAAATGCAATAGATACTTTGGCATCACTTCTCCAAATACCAGATCAAAGTCCCACATATGAATTCCTAGTAGAATAAGTTGAGCAACCCGCGTTTGAACATTCCTATCCTCATATTATTTATTTATTCATGGGACATGAATCACCCTGGTATGGATCCATTTACACAAACTTAAAAGACCAAATCCTACCCTTGGACCAAACTAAAAATCAAAAGAAAATTTTTATACGACAAGCCTCTCGCTATACCTTGGTATCTAACACATTCTATTGTAAGAGTTTAGATGGAATTCTTTTAAGGTGTCTAGAGAAAGAGAAGTCAACCATAGCCTCACAAGAAATCCATGAGGGAATTTGTGGGTCACCTTCAAATGGTTTAACCCTAGCTAAGAAACTTCTTAGTATAGGATATTTTTGGCATTCTATGGAGAAAGATGCTTTTCACTTTGCCAAAAATTGTCATAAATGTCAGTACCATGGGAACTTGATCCATTTGCCAGCACAAGAACTTCATCCTGTGACTACATCTTGTCCCTTTTATCAATAGGGTTTGGACTTGATAGGAATGATTTATCCACCATATTCAAATGGTCATAAATTCATCATTACTACAATGAAATATTTTACCAAATGGTTGGAAGTTGTACTCTTATCCACTACCACAAGAAAAAATAAATGCTTTCTCATTTTAAATCACATAATTTTTAGATACGGTGTTCCTCACGTGATCATAATAGATAATGCAAAACATTTCAAGAACAAGGACTTGAAATAACTATGTACAAAATTTCATGTGGTACACCACTCATCTTCAATACATTACCCAAAAGGTAATGATCAAGTATGTTAGCACGTGTAAAACATTTCATGGCTCTAGCCCTTTTCTCTTGGTCTCTGTAGTTGTTTTCATGTCTCTAGCTAAACCCTTAGTTCAAATTTTCAAAAATGTAGCCATTGGTGTGAAAAAACCCTTTGTAAAGCCCTGGCCTCATTCTAATTTCATGTTACTTTATTCAAGTCACTTAAAGGTCCTATAGCGCATGTGCTAAATTGTTAACCTCTTTTTCGTATGATCTCGTGAACCTTTTTCATGCTTTGCAATCATGCAACTAGGGTTTGATGTCAGCCCCTTTGATTTAATATTTCCCTAGGTCCAACATTTTAATTATTTCCTAAAGTCCTCAGTGCTTTATATTTTCCTGGGCCCGGTGATGACACCATCTTGATCCTATGGTTGTCACAAAAACACAAGGGTTCTGTCAGAGGATTACGATCTTATGATAGCCATTGATTCATTTCTATGACATAACCTTTCAATGCAGGCGGGTCCACTACCAGGTAGGCTCATGTGGCAGTCTCTCACTCATCAAGATATCCTATTAAGCACATCGGGCCCATTATCTCAATCAGAGGATTCTAGATCGATGACTGGCATATAAGTGCATAGAATCTTTTCAGCCTTTTAGATCTTGTGCCAGCCATCTGATCTTCCTAGTGGTATAATGTGCTTGGTGGGTCCTAAGTGACACGTATGCATAGTTGGCATTCTACGATTGGTCCATGAGGTAATTGCATGGAACTTTTCAGTGGAAGCTAGTTTCCAGATGTGTCAGAGGGTCCTGATGTTGTTAGTAAATCAATGGTTGGTGTAAGTTCGTATGAGATGTGTCAAAGGTTTAAGATCTTGCCCCGACTGTGGATTTCATTTTCTATTAGAGGGTTATTAGGGCAGGGTAAGATTCTTCATCTGACAGTTGTCTTATGATCTGAATGAATCTGGAAGGTCTATGCGAAGATGAGACAACCATCGATCTTCTTGATGCGGGCCCGGTGAATTTCCTCAGTCTTTTGGCAATTCCAATAAAAGGTTGGCGGCGTCGACAAATTTCCAAAGGTTTTACTCATTCACAAGGAAAAGTGGCGGTGTTCCAAATCATCTAGCAATTCAGTGAAGGAAGGTCACGTGGTCGCTAAATAATTTAACGGAGACATAAAGTGTTTTGGAACTTGTAGGTATCCTTCAGTCGCCAGTCCACTAAATGTGACTGAGGTCATATTAAAAGGTAAAGACATAAAAACCCATGAAAAGGACTAATTAGATGGTCATGACTTAAAGATAGCTCAGATTCAAATATTGAACGTCGATTCACAGATGGCGTTATAAAATTGATCGTTGAAACTCAAATTCAAATTTTGAGAGGGTTTCCTATAACCAGAAGGACTAAAATTAAATGCAGAAGCAACTAGAGCTGGTAGGAGATCACTTGTTTGCCATTTTAGTGTGGTCCAGGGTGTGCCATGATCATTTTCAGGGGTTTGTACTATGTTTTTTTTTGTGCTTGAGGCATGTTGTAGGCGGCCAAAAGGGTTGACAAATTTGAAACTACATGATTTGCACTACTTTCCTAGAGATCTATCATAAGTGCAAATCTTTCTCAGACATGGCCGAGTGGTTTTCATCCCCTGCATTTAATTTTTTAATGTTTCTAGTTGATCTGGTGGGTGAAATGCTTACCCTAGTCATTGAAAGCTTGTTGCAACCTATTTTGGGTTTCCAAGATGACTAGTGGTGATATATATTGTTGTATTTTTTGACTTAGTAGGGGTTCCAAAAACTTTCTTTTTTGGTCCCTAGTTGTTGATGGTATTATACTGAAAGAGGAGCTAGATTTTGGGTCTTTATCCTATCTTTGTATTGCTTTGATTGTATATTGATCCTGAATATGTTAATGAGAGTGCTATTGAGTTCCAATCTTGCATTTGTGTATGTCTTCTTGTTTCGGTTTTGAGCTCATATATGTTAGTGTCACAAAGTGTATTAGCATATGGTAAACAAAGAGTATTGTGAAGTCATCTCTAAGTTCCTCACAAAGTTAGGATTAAAGTCTTTTAGGTGAGTTCAGTGAGTTTACAACCAAATAAGAATCCGATGTCCTTGTGTTTGAGGGAGAGGGGTAATAGGCAAAGCACTTACTCTGAGTTCATGTGTGTTCAAGTTAAGGTTTTAGTTGATATATGTTATCAAGTGACTCTTTGCCCTAGGTTAAGGCACTGGTCCATTCTCTGGAGGTTTTCCATCATCAATCACACACACATATAAATGATGAAATCTTTAATCAATTAGTAAGGGGTATATTGGTATAATATTTGGGACTCCTTTAGAGAAGTGAGTCAAGGGTACACCCACCTAAGAATTAAGGCTCAAAGTGTAGGAGGATCTCATTGTTGATCCTTGTTAATTGGCCCTCTTCCTTGTAGACTTTGGAGTGGTGATAGAGTCAAAGTTATATTAAAGTTATCCATCAAAGTATAAATATACAAGTTGAAAATCAAAGGGAACTCCCAACAAAATGGTGACTCTGTCGAGGAGAACAACAATGAAGAATTATATGTGTTAGGATCTTTGGTTGTGGTTATGTTGTTATATTCAAAATCTTTTGTTGACTAGATTAATTTACCCATCTGAGTCACCAACAAAATAGTGACTCTACTGGGGAGAGTATAGAGATAAAGGTTTTCAAAGTGCACTCTTTTTTTCCTATTATATTTAGTAAAGGATTTCCCACTTTGGTTGATGGTGACTCAAAAAGGTTTAGAACTAGTGTCATAAGTTAAAGATGGACAAAAGAAGGAATACTAGGTCCTTTGTCAGAAAAAATCTAGAGGTCACTCTAGAGCAATTACCTAGATAAGAGAAGAAGAGTTGGATCAGAAGGAATGGTGAGTCTACTAGTGCTCCCATAAGAGAATAAAGAAATACTAGAGTTGAGCACAACATGTTTCCTTAAGTGAGGAAGGTTCAAAAGATAGAGTTTCTAGATCAGATGGTGGTCGCTCTTAAGATAGATTTTATGATACCCCAGAGGCTATATTTCAAGACAAGGGTTCATTGCCTATAGGTCAGGATGAACAAGCTAGAGAGATGGGTTTGGAGATTGATTTAGATCTTGATGAAGATAATTTCAGAAGAGAACCAATGAGACCAAGACAAGTCCATTTCCCATATCAAAATCTCACTAATATAGATGTTTCATTAGGTTCTAATGATACTATGATAGACCCACATGATTTAAATGAACTTAGGTTGTAGTTGGCAGAGCAGGATGCCATACATAAGAGGTTACAAGAGGAGAGAGAGGCTGAAAAAGTAAATGCTCTAATATAAAGGTAGTCTCTCCTTAGAAAGATTAATGAAATGAAGGAGAGAAACAAGATGTTTGCTTCTACTCCTAGGGTGTTGTAGCATGATGTTTTTGGTGATCTTGAAGCTCTAAGAAGTGAGCAGGAACACTTGTTGCAAGACCATGAGTTTGATGAAGAGGGCCCTATGATTAGACAAGTGAAAAGTTATGCACCATTTCCTAAGGGTGGGAATGGACATGAGATCACTAGGCCTACTATAGTTATTAATGAAAAAGGAAAGTAGAAGATGGTGGGTGTCCAAATAAGAAAACTAGTGACAATACCAAGCATCCCACCACCTAAATCAAATAGGGAGATAGAGATAGAAAGAAAAAGAAAAGAGGATGAAGCTCTTGCTCAAGAGTTGGAAAGAGCTAAAGTTGATGCTGCTATTGTAGAAAAGGGAAGAAAGATCTAGTTCTTGAAGGCTTCATCAGCTAATGTTCATGGCCCTTTTGCTACTGAACTAGGTATGCCATCTATGAACACTATTGTTCCACTTAGCAATGCTACTACTAGTAATCTAATTCCTAATGTGTCAACCAAATCATTTGTTGATCCTAATAGACAGTCAAATGTGCAAGTGGGTGGGAATGTAGATAAAAATAATAATTCTAGTGGGAACACTAATTTAGGATTTCAAAGAAGACCTATGCAACTCGAAGGCTATAGGAAAATTAGTTTTGATGGGATACCAGGCTACCCAAATGCTTTTCCAAATGATATAAGAGATAAGGTACCTAATTTTTCTAGTAATAATGCTATTAGTTGTGAGGAGAATCTTAGGCTATTTGTTGATATGCTTAATGATTATGAGGTAGAGCATGAGGATGTAGTCATGAAATTATTTGTTCAATCTCTAATGGAGGATGCTAGAGATTGGTTTAAGAGACTTCCTGATAAATGTATTGATACTTGGGATTCTTTTGAGAGATGTTTTAAAGAGAAATATGGTAATAGGCCTAATGCTAGTTTCATGTTGAATAAATTCAATACCATAAGGAAAAATCAGAATGAGCCTGCAGCTGAATTCAACATGAGATTTCAGAAGGGTATGCATAAGTTGTTCCAAGTTATGTGGTTAGATGACAATGTATGTCTGACCACATACTTCAATGCATTTGATGGAAAGATGGGTTACTTGTTGAGGGACAAAGAACCAAGAACTCTTAGAGATGCTTTTGGGATTGCTATCAATATTGAGAACAATATGAAAATATCAGGGAAGTTGGGTGGGAAGAGAGATGACCCTAAGTTGTTTGGGGACAAGAAATAAAAAAAAGAAAATGATAGAAATGTTGGAGCTAGGAGGAAAGAAGAAGATAAATTGGATAAGGTGCTCAATGCACTAAAGGATTTGAAGGCACCTGCAAATAGGAAAATTAGTACTCCTACCAATGAAAGGCCTCAGTTCAACAACAATTTCAATAAGCAGAATAGATTGTAGAACTACCCCTACAACACCCAATGGAAGGATGGCAAGCTAGTTGTCCCTAATGCAAGAGGAAACAATGACAGAGGTGTCCCTGAACCTCTACAAAAAGCTTCAATAAATGCCATGGAAGACATACCTTGGTGTGTTGCATGCCAGTCCCCTCATTCTATAGAGCATTGTGTGGTTGCACATTCCATGGCTGCAAATCAAGATTGTGGCAATGAGGAGATAGATTAGGAAGAAGATCAAGATGATGTTGGATGCAACATGGCTACTTCATATCTAGGATATGAAGATGATTCTAATTTTGATGAAGAAGTAGATATAAATGTGAAGAGACACAATTAGGCCCTTTTTCATTAAGAGGTTTTTTCTAATGAAGAAGACATTGATAAGAAGACATGTAACATGAACTCTTCTTCTGAGCTAGTAAATTTAAGAAGACCTTCTAGAGAAGAGATGGATAGGATTACTACAGAAATGATTGCCCAAGTGCAAACTAGAGGCATGGTGGCAAGGAATACAAATGAGAAAGCTACAGGAATGTTTATAAAGAGTACCAAATCCAAAGAGCCTAATGAGAACAAATCAAAAGGTGATCACATGGTGAAATTCAAGAATGTAAAAGGTAAGAATTGTGAGCCTAAGGGAGTTGGAGTTGAAATATTTTCTAGTGAGATTGAGAAGCTAGTTAACACAATGGCTAAGAATGAAAAGATGAGGGTGGCCAATACACCTAATGTATCAGATAAATAGAGAGATACTAAAGTAGTGCAGATTGAGATTCCTTCCTCTACTCCTATTGATATGTTATCTGTATTGTCCCAAATTACAGTTAGGGTTCCATTATCAGAATTGTTGAGGATCCCTAAACACAAAGACAGAGCTATTCCATGGGTAGATAATGTTCATAACAATGATGTTGCATGCAATGGATTTTAGGATAAAGCTTTGAAAGGTGTTGCTGCTTAGGGAATTGTATCTTAGATTCCTCCTATATATTTGGATAGTTTTGTCAATGGTAGCCTTGAGAACATTGATCCATTTTTTTTAAGTGTCCTTGTGGATGGAATGAAATTAAGAAATTGTATGATTGATAGTGGTGCCTCTAGTACTATTATGCCTTTTAAGATTATGGAAAAATTGGGCCTAAAAGTTGATACAATGCAAGGTAGACATTGTGCAATGGATCACAGGGAGGTACCAGTTATTGGGACTATCAATGCAATGCCATATAGGTTGGAAGCATATCCACAGAAAGAGCTAACAATGAGTGTTTTGGTGGTGGAAATCCATCCTCATTATGGAATGCTACTATCTAGAAGATGGAGTGATGCCATGGGTGGAAGTTTATAGTGTGATCTATCCTATGCCACTTTCAAGATTGATGATCAGTTTGTCAAGATTGATCGAGAGCCAAGAGTATGCCGCATGATTGAGAGAAGTATTGATAATGAAACTACTTGTTTTGTGGATACTGATATTAATTCTTTTAGGGAAGAGATCCCTGTATTTGAGAAGGAACCTATTTTTTCACCTATCTCTATTGAGGTAAGTGTTAATTCTGTGAAGGGTGATTTGTGGGTGATGTACTTTGATGGTGCAAGTTGCAAAGATGGAGTAGGAGAAGGTATTTTACTTATTTATCCTAATGGAAACACCTACAAATTTTCTTTCACATTGAATTTCTTTTGTACCAACAATATAGTAGAATATGAGGCATTGTTGTTAGGACTAAGGTTGGCACAAAAGCATGGTATTAAGTTCTTAAGTGTTGTTGGTGATTTTGAGTTGGTGGTGTCCCAAGTTAGGTCAGTGTATGCTTCCAAGAACATGAGGTTGAAACAATATAGGAATGCAGTTTGGGATTTGATTGAACATTTTGAGGCCTTCAATATTGAATGGAAGGATAGGAGTAATAACAAGATGGATGACTTGTTAGCCAATATTGCAATCATTCCCAATGATATTACATTTACTGGTATCTCTAAATTTGAAATTCAGGCTAGGCCTAGTGTACCAAACAATATTGAAAATTGGAAAGTTTTTGATGATGATAATGATATCTTGGAGTTTATGAGTTGTGAGGATCAGTATCATGGTCCAGAATTTGATTGTTCAACCTTGGTTGAGTCAGTGGAAGGAAGGGAGGTTGTCTTTGGCAATGAAGTTATTTAGCTTAGAACTAACAAGGTGCCCAAGGGGCTTGTTGTTTTGGAGACTATCTTTGATAACCAGGATAGAGTTCAAAGGAATATCAAAAGAGAAGGTCATGCTGATCTAGAGGAGATAAATCTTGGAACACATGAGGCACCTAAGAGGGTATACATTTGTAGGGACATGTCTCACAATGTGAGAAAATCTATGACTAAATTATTGAGAAAATTCAAGCATGTTTTTGCATGGTCATATGATGACCTAAAGGTTTATAGAGAATATTTGTTTCAGCATATTATTCCATTGAAAGAAGATGCTAAACCTTTCAAAAAAAAACAAAGGTCTATTAATCCTACTTTGGCACCTAAGATGCAAGAAGAATTGATGAAGTTAAGAGATGCTAGCATTATCAAGCCCATTAGGCATTCTTCTTGGGTGTCAAACCTTGTTCCTATGAGAAAAAAGAATGGTGACATCAGACTTTGTGTAGACTTCAAAAATTTGAACATCAGCTCATTAAAGGATAACTATTGTCTACCCAATATGGAAGCTATGTTGCAGAGAGTAACTAGATCTAAATTGATGTCTATGATGGTTGGTTTCTCTGGTTACAATTAGGTAATTATAAAAGAATTAGAGCAATTCAAGACAGCTTTTACAACACCTTGGGGGACATATGTTTATGTGAGAATGTCTTTTGGTCTCACAAATGCTGGTGCTACTTTTCAAAGGGCAATGGATGTTGCCTTTTCAAATTTTATAGATGATTTCCTTGTTGTCTATCAAGATGATTTAATTGCATATTCCAAGAAGGAAGAAGACCATTGTACTCATTTAGAGAAAATATTTGTGAGGGCTTTGGAATATGGAATTTCATTAAATCCAAGGAAATGTGGTTTTGGTGTCACTGAAGGTAAGTTGCTTGGCCACTTAGTTGGGAAGCAAGGAGTGAGAATTGACCTCAAAAGGATAATAACTATTGATAAAATTTAGAGACCAAAGAATGTTAAAGGAATTCAGTCCTTCTTTGGTTAGGTCAATTTCTTAACGAGGTTTGTGACAAATTTTGCAGAGGTTACTAGACCTATTTCTAGGATGTTGAAGAGGGGATCTGCAATCAATTGGGAGGGTGAGCCTCATGAAGCTTTCAAAAATATCAAGCAGGCTATCAAAGATGCACCAGTGCTTAAGGAAGCTGATTATAATGTCCCAATGCACATCTTTTCCTTTGCATCTTTTCACACTATTGCTGTAGTTTTGTTACAAAAGAATAAGGATGGTTTTGAGCAACCTATTGCATTCTTTAGTAAATCTTTGCAGGCTATTGAATTGAAATATGACATAAATGAAAAGCAAGCTTATGCACTTGTGAAGGTAGTCAAAGATTTTAGATGTTATTTGATGGGAGTAGTTGTGATTGCCTTTGTGCCAAGTGCAGCAGTCAAGGATATATTTTCATAGCAGGAGGCATCTGGAAGAAGATGCAGATGGATCAATAGGATCCAAGAATTAAATGTTGATATCCAAATTACCAAGTTGGTTAGAGGAAAAGGATTGGCAAAACTGATGGCTCAATCCAATCTTGATGCTAATCAGGTAAATCATTCTGAAATTGATTATACATGTGACATGGATGATTGTGTTTGGTATCAAGATATCATCTATTACTTGAGAAATATGAGATGTCCAATAGGAATGAATGATAATTAGAGGAGGACATTGAAGTTACAAGCCATCAAGTATGTAATTGTGAAGTGTAAATTGTATAGAAAAAATCTAGATTGCATACTATTGAAATGTGTAGATGAAAATTAGGCTGAAGTATTGTTGAGAGAAATGCATGAGGGAGTTTGTGGTGGACATTATATGGGTAAAACAACTACTCATAAAATCTTGGGGGTAGGATTCTGGTGGCCCACAATCTTCAGGGATGCAGAACAGTTGGTAAGGATGTGTGATGCTTGTCAAAGGTTCTCTAGTAAGCTTAAATTTTTAGGTAATGTGCCATTAAAACCAGTAGAAATATAGGCTTGTTTCCAACAATGGGGAATTGATTTCATTGGGGAGATACCAAACAAGTCAAGTGGAGGACACTCATGGATCTTAGTTGCCACTGATTACTTTACTAAGTGGGTAGAGGCTATACCTACAAGAAATTCAACTAGTAAGGTGGTGACTGATTTCTTATTGAATAATATTATTACAAGGTTTGGGTGCGTTGAGAAGATAGTTAGTGACAATGCAATGTGCTTCGGGTCTGCTGAATATACAGACTTTTGCAAAGGTTTAGGAATTTAGATTTCTAATTCCTCACCTTATCATCCACAAGGAAATGGTCCGGCAGAATCTACTAATAAGAGTTTGATTAAGATCCTCAATAGGATTCTTGAAAAGAATAAGAAGGCATGGAATTCAAAACTGCCATTAGCTCTATGGGCTAATAGGGTAACTGTGAAGAGGGCAATTGGTTGTGCACCATTTGACCTAGTATATGGAATACATGGAAGAATGCCTCAAAATAATCTACTAGAAATGTATAAGTTTGTTCAATTATATGATGATGATATAGATGATGAGATGTAGTTGAGAGTTGAGGACCTCATTAGGTTGGATGAGACTAGAAGTGAGTCAGTTGCAAGAAATGCCAAATTGCAGTTGCAGGTTAAGAATATGTATGACAAGAAGACTGTTGAAAGAAGGTTTGAACCTAGTGATTTGGTGTTAATTTGGAATGCTAGATTGGAGGATAAAGGAAAACATGGTAAGTTTGATCCCATCTAGCTAGGGCCATATTTAATTCATGAGAAATGGGGCCAAGATTCATACATTGTGAAAGAATTGAATGGTGATATTCAAGAATTATTAGTTCATGGACAATTCTTGAAGAAATACTTCTTTTGAGGTATTCTGTTTTCCATGAATAGTAGTTAGGTCTATACATTCTATAAATTTTGTAAATTTTCTTGCCCCTGTCCTATTTTGTCCTAGGTTTTGGTCCTTTTGCTCTCTGTTGTCAATTTTTCTAGTGGGATGGTCTACTTTAACTAGTGATCCTAGGTCCTTGCTATGCTTTTAGGAGGCATACATCCCTAGACAGAGCCACTATTAGCATGTTTAAAAAATTTCATGGGTCTAGCCCTTTTCTCTTGGTCTCTGCAGTTGTTTTCATGTCTCTGGCTAAACCCTTAGTTCAAATTTTCAAAAATGTAGCCATTGGTGTGAAAAAACCCTTTGTAATGCCCTGGCCTCATTCTATTTTCATGTTACTTTATTTAGGTCACTTAAAGGTCCTATAGCATGTGCTAAATTGTTAACCTCTTTGTCACATGATCACGTGAACATTTTTCATGTTTTGCGATCATGCGACTAGGGTCTGATGTCGGCCCCTTTGATTTAATATTTCCCTAGGTCTAGCATTTTAATTATTTCCTAAAGTCCTTAGCACTTTATATTTTGCTGGGCCCAGCTCTGACACCATCTTGATCCTATGGTTGTCATGAAAGTGCAAGGGTTCTGTCAGAGGCTTGTGATCTTACGACAGCCATTGATTCATTTCCATGACGTAACCTTTCAATGCAAGTAGGTCCACTGCCAGGTAGGCTCATGTGGTGGTCTCTCATTCATTGAGATATCCTATTAAGCACAGTGGGCCCATTATCTCAATTAGAGGATTCCAAATCAATGGCTGGCATATAAGCACATAGAATCTTTTTAGCCTTTCAGATCTTGCGCTAGCTGTCTGATCTTCCACGTGGCATAATGTTCTTAGTGGGTCCTAAGTGACACATATGCACATTTGGCATTCTGTGATTGGTCCATGAGGTAATGACATGGTTCTTGTTAGTGGGACCTAGTTTCTAGATGCATTAGAGGGTCCTGATGTTGTCAGTAAATCAATGGTTGGTGTAAGTTCTTATGAGATGTGTCAAAGCTTTAAGATCTTGCACCGATCGTTGATTTCATTTTCTATCAGAGGGTTGTCAGGGAAAGGTAAGATTCTTCATCCGATGGTTGTCTTATGATCTAAAGGAATCGAGGAGGTCTATGCAAAGATGAGACAATCGTCGATCTTCTTGATGCAGGCCTGGTGAATTTCCTCAATCTTTTGGCGGTTCTAATAAAAGGTTGGCGGTGTCAACAAATTTCCAAAGGGTTTGCACATTCGCAAGGAAAAGTGGTGGTGTTCCAAATCATCTGGCAATTCAGTGAAGGAAGGTCACGTAGTCACTAAATAATTTAATGGAGACATAAAGTTTTCTACAACTTGGAGATATCCTTCAGTCGCTAGTTCGCTAAATGTGATTCAGGTCATATTAAAAGGTAAAGACATAAAACCTATGAAAAGGACTAATCAGACAGTCATGACTTAAAGATAGCTGAGATTCAAATATTGACTGTCGATTCACTGCTGGCATTATAAAACTGACCATTAAAATTCAAATTCAAATTTTGAGAGGGTTTTCGGTGACTAGAAGGACTAAAATTCAATGTAGAAGTGACTGGAGCTGGTAGGAGATGATTTTTTTGTCCTTGTAGTGTGGTCTAGGGTGTGCCATGATTGTTTATAGGGGTTTGTACTATGTGTTTTTTTTGTGCTCGAGGTGAGTTGCAGGTGGCCAAAAGGGTTGAAAATTTTGGAACTCCATGATTTCTAGTACTTTCCTAGAGATCTATCATAAGTGCAAATCTTTCTCAGACATAGCCGACTAGTTTTCATCCCCTACATTTAATTTTTGACTATTTCTAGTTGATCTGGTGGGTGAAACCCTAATCCTAGCCATCCGTAGCTTGTTGCAACCTATTTTGGGTTTCCAAGATGACTAGTGGTGATATATATTATTATATTCTTTGAATTAGTAGGGGTTCCAAAAACTTTTTTTTTTGGTCCCTGGTTGTTGATGGTATTATACTAAAAGAGGAGCTAGATTTTGGGTCTTTTTCCTATCTTTGTGTTGCTTTGATTGTATATTGATCCTAAATATGTTAATGAGAGTGTTATTGAGTTCTAATCTTGCATTTGTGTATGTCTTCTTATTTCGGTTCTGAGCTCATATATGTTAGTGTCACAAGGTGTATTAGCATATGGTAAACAAAGAGTATTGTGAAGTCATCTTTGAGTCACTAACAAAGTTAGGATTAAAGTCTTTTAGGTGAGTTCAATGAGTTTACAACCAAATAAGAATCTGATGTCCTTGTGTTTGAGGGAGAGGGGTAATAGGCAAAGCACTTACTTTGAGTTCATGTGTGTTCAAGTTAAGGTTTTAGTTGATATATGTTATGAAGTGACTCTTTTCCCTGGGTTAAGGCACTGGTCCATTCTCTGGAGGTTTTCCATCATCAATCACACACACATATAAATGATGAAATCTTTAATCAATTAGTAAGGGGTATATTGTTATAATATTTTGGACTCCTTTAGAGAAGTGAGTCAAGGGTACACCCGCTTGATCATTAAGGCTCAAAGTGTAGGAGGATCTCATTGTTGATCCTTGTTAATTGGCCCTCTTCCTTGTAGACTTTGGAGTGGTGATAGAGTCAAAGTTATATTAAAGTTATCCATCAAAGTATAAATCTACAAGTTGAAGATCAAAGGGAACTCCCAACAAAGTAGAAGCTAGAAAAAAGAACATCTTTAAAATATTGAAGAGTACCATGGACAATTCAAGTAGAGATTGACACATTCAAATAAACCCTACTCTATGGGCTTATAGGAAAAGCATCAGAACACTAACGGGAGCAGAAGTAGTTTTACATTTGGAGGTAGAAATTCCATCTTTAAGAGTCTCATTGCATGGGTTACTAAGTGAAGATGATTATAGAGTTTTGAGGTTGCATGAATTGGAGCTATTAGATGAAAGAAAACAACAAGCTTTTGACCCATTAAAAGTGTATCAAAATCAAATGTCAAGGAACTATAACAAGCACATCAAATGGAGGACATTCCAAATAGGTGATCTAGTGTTGTGAGAAAACTCTAAAAATCAAGAAGAAAGAGAAAAGAAAGGTCAATGGGAAGAAAACTGGTTAGGACCTTTTGTGATCACTTCTTCTTTTGGGACATACACCTATAAACTAGCTGATTGTGAAGGAGAAGAGTTGCAAGAACCTATCAATAGTATACACCTAAAAAGGTTTTTACACATGAAGAAATTAAAAGGGTATAAAGAGAAAGAGTATCAGAAAATAAGATGAAAGACCATTCTATTTATTATACATAATCAAAAGAGATCTTGAAAAACTCAAAAACATTGAAAAATAGAAAAAAGAAAACAAATAAAGAAAAGTAGAAAAGATAAAAAACAATGGAAATTGAGAATAAAGAAACCCAAAAACATTCGGAAATGATCCTCAAAAAGATTTCATCTTGGTGAAAACCTAGAAAATAGGCATCTTGATGATATGGAAAATACAAAAAAAATTAGAAAAAGGAAAATACAAAAAAATGGAAAAAGAGAAAATTAAAAAAAATTGGAAAAAGAGAATACAAAAAAAATAAAAAAAGAGAAAAAGTGCCTCAGTGAAAACCTAGAAAATAGGCATCTTGTGTTAGAAATAGGGAATACTGAGAGGCGGGGGGGGGGGGGGGGGGTTGAATCAATATTCTATAAAATTTATCTTTTTCCCAAAAATGGATATAACAGATTATCTTTACACATGCATAACATAAGAAGCTAAACAACATGCATAGCAATAAAACCAAAGAACTTATAACACATTATTTGTTATCGAGGAAACCCGGGCCAAGGGAAAACCCTAGTGGGGATGGTACCCACAAAGATCCACTAATCAAAAGTATCTTGTTAAGGATGTTGACCCTATTAGGAGTCTATTACAAGCATACAGTGTATCAGTCCTGATTAAGGGACTATAGGCCTTGTTAGAAGCCTCAACCCTGTTAGGAGTTGGTAGTACAAAATGTGATTACTAGATGAGCCCACTGCCCAAACAAGTAATGTAAAATATACACTAATTAAAAAAATAGGTTAAGGTACATAACCTTATATTGCTTGCATCAATATCTCTTTGATGTTCTTTCAGTATCGCTATTACATATGCATCATATATTTCGCATCATATCACTTCACTATACATCTAATTGTCCTTCATATCTTTCTTACAATTACAATTACATTTATAAAAATAAATTTATCCAAGATTAAAAATATAGGATGTCATCCCTTTATATTTTTATGTCATTATTTTCATAAACAAAATAATCCCTTAACTCTTTACTAATTCTATCTTCATATTCTGTCATGTCAACTTGACACTGTCTTTGGTAAAATTGTCATTACTTCTTTCGTACATGTCCTACTAACTTTCACTCTAAGATGGGTACTCAATATTCATCATAGAGTCTATGTTTAAGTGTGCAAGCATTGAACTTCCTCCAATCAACATCACAAATAAAAAATGTGTCCAGGTTCATTAATAAAAATAATGTCTCACACACAAATTTGCAATGTGCTCTGTCATAATTGCTCTCTGACCTGTGAGATCTTCATGTAGATCATATGTTGGCATAATGACAACATCTATGTAATCAACTTATCCAAATTTCCAACAATCTCCCCCTTTGTCATTGGTGGCAACATATGAGAAAATTGGATAAGTGTACAACTCAAAATCTCAAAATTGTGGCCATAGTATAAAATATATATACTGTCCTTATAAATCCTCAAAAAATATTATCTCTAATACAATACTCCCCCTAGGACTATCAATCCTTATCATATACTATCAATTTTATGATATACATCTCTCCCCCTTTGACAAGAATGACAAAATAAAGGTAAGAAGGATTACAAAATTGTATCTCAAAAAGATTATATCTTAGTTCAATTATTGCAAAGCTGGTAGGCTTGCAACACAATCTGCAAAATCAATCTTCATAGCTTCTATCTCCTTCTCCCATGATTTCTTAATGGAATCTACCACATTGATTAGTGCGCTCAGTCCATAAGATGCTATTTCACATGCTTGGAGGTTTTCAAGGTTAAACTTCTGAAAAGATGTCTTAGCTGAAAGACATTCTTCCAACTACTCTTCAATAATGTTTAACTTCATAGAAGTATGCTCACTCAAAAGAGTGAATCTTTTCATTTTTCTATCTCTCTCATCTTGCAAAACTCTGATTTCATCATATAGCTTCTGAACTTTCTTCTCAACAACACATACCTTCACATTGGGGCTAGAAAGAAGGTTTGATTCATTCTGAATCTCTACTTCCTTCATCTTCATCTTCTAATCTTCTTCTATTGTCAAAGTCTTTGATTTTGTACACTGGATGTACAAAGATTTACCTATCTCCAAATACTTCCTCAATTCCTTGATACAAGTATCAAGAGTGTTGATATCATTCCTAATACTTTGGTTGATGTTCAAAAGCATTCTAGCCTCATAGGCTACTTGTGCTTTCACTTTTGCAATATCAGATAAGTTTGTGAATTCATTGTCAAAAGTGCTCATTACCTTCTTTGCTTTCTCCAAAGGATCATCTTCTATAATTTCGGTAGTTACAATGCTTTGTAACTTCTCAGTAAGTTCCTTTAGACATCCTTCAAGACTTTTCACTTTCCTATTCTTGCCAATGATTTTATTCAAGGATGTGATCAATTCCAATTGATGGTCATCATCTACTTCCTTTCCCAAATGCTCAATCATAAATCCAATTTGATTCTTCTTTCCAGTCTTAGGAGTAAGACTGATATCTTCTTTGGTGGGAATGGGTACTTGTTTCTCTATTACTGGTGGTTCTACAATTATTGTCTCTTATGTCTCTTCTCCTTTTGTAGTTTCCTATTCTTCAAAGGCCGAATTGTCAACAATGTTCTCCAAATTCTTGAATACATTATCATCAATATCCAAGGTGATCTTGGTTCCTTCTACATTCATGGTTTCATCTTCAATGTTAATGGCTAGAGGAGAGGGAATGTCCTCTTGTTCTATCTCACTTGCTTGCTTTGTTGCAACTGATGGTTCTCCAATATTTTCTATCATAACCTTGATTATTTCTTGCTCTGTCACAAAATTGATTTCTTCATATCTACCTCCCATAATTAGAATAGTTCTCCTTTTGGTTCTCATATGGGTGCTTAAGGCTTTCATGATCTGACCAAAATGTGTTTCATCTCTTACTACACAAAGCTTCCTTGCAAGCTTTTCTCTAATAGCTATGTCTTCATCTAATGCTCTCTTCTTCCTATTCACAAGTTTATTGTAAAAATTATCAGGTATATGACCTTGAATAGTATCAATCTTCTTATTAGCCAAAATCATATGCTTTAAAACTGTATTCTCTAGATTAAGTCATCTGTATAATCATAAAGATCATAGTACTTGTTCATTCTTGTAAAGTCTCCATCCTCAATGATCTACTCATTAAGCTTCTCAACTTTCAATTTCCAAGCTTTCTTATTAACAGTAGTGACATCATCTTTTATATCTACAATTTTCCTTGGAACTGGTTGCACTAAAGTCTTCTGCCTCTTTCCTGATCTAGTAGCAGTTTCCTTTAGTCTTTTGCTAGGTGTGGAGGAAGTGGATCTAGTGGACATTTTTGCTTCTTTATCCTTCTCAATTTCTTCCACTTTCACCTTCACTTGTGATTCTTCTTGCTATGCTGCAATTGATGATAAAGGTGGAACAGACAAAACTTCTTTTTTTCCAATATCTCTTATTGTTGTTGTTGTTTTCTTTGCTACCAAAAACTCACGCTCTATCATCCCTGTATCTTTTAGGATTTTCTTTATAGTTCTCTCAACTCTTTTCTTAGACTATTTCTCTTCAATTAAGGTCTTTGTGGAGTTGAAGTTCTCCACAAAGGTTCCAAACCTATTACACTGAGTGTCCAACTTACACTTAAGTAACCTACTAACATACTCCTTTGTCTCTACTTCAGATATCTCATAGTGCAGAGGGTCTATGAACTGTGTTCTAGGCTCTACTACTTCAATATAGGTAAAGTCAATATCCACCATAAAAAATATATCATCTTTATACTTCTCTACAAGAGACTTAGGGATTCTAGATCTACTAGACACAATATTCTGAAATGTCTTGATTACCAGTACTGCACTCTCATTTACTTTGTCAATAAAATGTTTTCTTTACACTAGGTTAATCCTTTCCATTATATTTTGTCCATTATTCCAGTCATTTCCAATGGTGTAAGGAAATCTTCTCAAAAGATGAAAAAACATATAGGTGATTAAGGATGAGAACCTAAACTATATATACTTAGTTTTCTTAATCTTCTCCAAGTTCTCAAACAATTGAATTCTCATAATTTCACACATATCAACTTGTACCTTGTTAACACACATTAGATAAGCTACATGTATCATTCCAGCTTCCATGTCATCCTCTCTTGAGTTTGCACAAAACTTAGTAGTTAGGATCTTGCATAAGTATCTCACATCATCTTCTTTGATCTTACTAATCACAATTCATCTACCATTATAGGATGAATTTGTGTTGTCAATGATTGTTTTCCTCATGTTTTCTTCATTTAAAGGAATAGCTCCAATTTTAGATAATCCAGTGACTTCATAAATCAAATCAGCTGTAATATCTATCACTCTATCCTCTAACCAAAACTTCCCATTATGAATTCTACTCAAGATAATTTTAGTGCATTCTTCATTATCAAATTCATACTGTAATCCATACTTAACAATTTCATTATCTTCCAAATATTCAAAACCTTGTTTCAATGCCATATCCTCATTGTAAATCTTTTTATATTCATTTGTGAAATCACTATCACTGACTGTCTCTAGTTTGCATCCAAGATAACTTCTAACATTTTCCAAATGTAAAACTCTGTCTGGTACAGATGATAAAGCAAACCTAGGGTCATCTTTCAAGGGTTCTACTATTTCCCTTTTCAACTTAGGTCTATTCTTATCTCTAACATTATGTATTAAAGAAACATCCATGATTTCTTCAAATTCCTTTACTGATTTAAAGATCTGTCAAGTAAAATACCTTAATTTTGCAATTTTAGGGCTTGCATAGATTTGACAGAAAATTCTTCTCCAAATCCTTGCAAAACACTTCCAATCATTATTCTTTGATCTCCTTAACACTTGAATTCACTTTGATGATCAAATAATACCAATCATAACCTTTTATTAATTCAATCTCACTTAGATCTGACGTCGCATTCAATTCTTTTGCTGCTTCTTTCCAAAAAGTTGTTTTTGCTAACCTGAAAAACTTAAAACTTCTTGCGATCTCGCAAAACATAATATTTTTCTTTGCACTCTTAACCATGGCATTAGAACATCATAAACTACCTTTCATTAACTGTACAAGACTTAGTTCATCATATATCTACTTCTATACTAAGCTTTGTTCCTATTCTACTGCAATTTTCATAAATTTAAGTACTTTGAGATGGGCCAGGTAAAGATTCATTCTTACCTTTTGATACTTCACCTTCCTGATTACCTTCAATGTTTAATATGTCTCCTTGATCTATGATTTTGATAAACTTTACTTCATCTGAGTTACTATAGCATCCTTTCTGACTATTACTTGCATCTTCATTTCTTCTTGCATGATTTCTAGGGTTAGGATTAGGATGAAAAACTTTGTTGTTCATTCTACAAAACCTTGTTGTATGTCCAATCTTGTTGCATATCTGACAAATAATTCCATTGTTTCCATATCTTGGTCCAGGCTGATTGATTTTTGATCTCTAGTTTCTAGCAATGTGTCCAACCTTGTTGCATCTGTAACATATTACTCCATTTCTTTTGTTCATATCTTCAGTAGGTTTCCTATCTTCATTGTTAGTATTCCTAAACATTCTACTACCATCATTATTATCAATAAATTTAGGTTTCCTACATTCAATAGCTCTATGTCCAAAACCATGACAATTATAACAATAACCATTAAGAGGTTTAAATTGCTTACCTATGCAATCTCTCTTCATATGACCAATAGTATTACAAGCAAAACATCTACCTTTAAATTCTCTTTTCATACCTTTAGGTGATTCCTCTTGCTTCGGTGATTCTTCTTCTTTAGGTGTATCTTTAGATTTGTTGATCTCATCAGACTTCTTCTCATCTATGCTTTCAGATAATTTCAGGTCTGGTTCCTTGCTTTCATCATTTTCTTTAAAAGTGTTGAATCTAAGACCAGTCTTATCATAGAATGGTTTTTGATAAGATATTTGTTCATCAATCTTTTCACTAGTTGAATATAGCCTTTCAAGTTGTTGTTTTGATTGAGTTAGTTCACCTTTCAAAATCTTATTGTATTTCTCAAGCTCATCATACTACAAATTTACTTTCTCAAGTTTAGATGTTACTATACCAAGTTTAGATTTTAGAATTTCATTTTTAGTCTTTAGAATTTCATTCTTAGATTTAAGATTTTCTTCATTCTTTCCATTTCCATCTTTCAAACTAAGCTTTAGATTTTCTATCTTCAGTTCATGCTTAAGGATCTCATTTTATTTTTGCAAATTGCCATCACGATCTTTGATACAAACTTCAGATTCCTTTTCAGATTTCAGATCTTCCAATTTTTTTTTTAGTTTCTCAATAAGGTTCTTTGCATCACCATACATTCTTTTCAAAGTATCTTTTTCAATAGTAAGCAAGTCAATCTATTCAAGAGCTTCTTCAAGATTCTTCTGTAGTTGATCCATAGCCATAGAGATCTTACTCAAGCTGCTAGACTTTCCTTGAATAATTCTTTTCCGAGTAACTAAGCTCTGATACCAATTGTTAGAAATAGGGAATACTAAGAGGGGGCCTGAATCAATATTCTACAAACTTTATCTTTTGCCCAATAATGGATATAATAGATTATCTTTACACATGCATAACATAAGAAGCTAAACAACATGCATAGCAATAAAACCAAAGGACTAATAACACATTATTTATTCTTGAGGAAACCCTAGCCAAGGGAAAACCCCGGTGGAGATGGTACCCACAAAGATCCACTAATCAAAAGTATCATGTTAGGGATGTTGACCCTATTAGGAGTCTATTACAAGCATATAGTGTATCAGTCCCGATTAAGGGACTATAGGCCTTGTTAGAAGCCTCAACCCTATTAGGAGTTGGTAGTACAAACTGTGATTACCAGATGAGCCCACTACCAAAAAAGTAATGTAAAATATACACTAATTAAAAAAATAGGTTAAGGTACATAAACTTATACTTCTTGCATCAATATCTCTTTGCTGCTCTTTCATTATCGCTATTACATATGCATCATATATTTTGCATCATATCACTTCACTATACATCTAATTGTCCTTCATATCCTTCTTAGAATTACAATTACATTTATAAAAATAACTTTATCCAAGAGTAAACATCTATTATGTTGTCCCTTTATATTGTTAAGTCATTATTTTGATAAAAAAAAAATCCCTTAACTCTTTACTAATTCTATCTTCATATTCTATCCTGTCGGCTTGACACTGTCTTCGGGAAAACTATCATAACTTCTTTCATACATGTCATTTTGACTTGCACTCTGAGATGGGTGTTCAATAGTCATCATAGAGTCTATGTTCAAGTGCACAAGCACTGAACTTACTCCAATCAACATCACAAACAAAAACTATGTCCAGGTTAATTGGTAAAAATATCATCTCACACTTAGAGAATTTGCAATGCACTCTATCATACTTGCTCTTTGACCTGTGAAATCTTCATGTAGATCATATGTTTCCATATTAAAAACATCTATGTAATAAAATCATCCAAATTTTCAACACCTTGGTAGGAAAAAAGGAAAATATTGAAAACAGAAAAAGAGAAACTCCATTCAATTGGTGAAAACCTAATCAACATGCACCTTTGAGATTCCAAGTCAGTCTCATGACTAATTGTCATCCTTGTAAATATTGCATTCACCAACATTTGTATATATTGCAAAATAAAACCCCACAACTACATTTTCAAGTACTTAAAACTTTCGTCACTAATATGCAAAATGTCCCAATCCCAACAATTGTAATCACATCAAAACTGGGGGAAAATCCTATTCTAGATGATGAAGGATCTATCAAAGAAAGCATCAATCTGATACCAAATCAATTCATCAAATCATAAATTAGAACACTTAGAGACATGATCCTATATCCTAAACATCAATCAAACAAATGCCAAATTTTGATCCCAGGTCTCACAAAGTCCTTACCTTTATCAGGATTAAAAGTATCAAATGGATGGAACTATACTTGAAATATGGATTTGAAAAATAGCGCAAAATTTTTAAGTGATTACTTGATTGGTGAAGTTATGTCTTTCTACAAAATTGATGAAAGTTTTTAAACTAGACAAGCTATGATGAAAGCATGATATTTTTATTTGGCTTCTAAATGAATGTCTTAAGGTCAAGGTTTTAAAATATGTATCATTAGTCTAATGACATGATCATCAAAGAGTCATCGAGGATATGTACATGTGGAAAAATTGAGATATTTGTTTGTTTACACAACAAGATACCTTGGATATTTTGATGTAAATATCGTAATGCCAAAATCCACCTGCCACATAGAATCTGATGAAATCAGTATTTGTACTCTCATGATTGATTTCAATCAGTGATAGTTGTACCAAGCATGGAAAAGAAACAAAGGAAAAAGAAAGATGTATTCATATCATCATGGGTTGAACTAGTGATGGTTGTACTAATTTCAGGTTTCAAAACTACTCAATGATGAATATAGGCTCCTAATTTGTGAAGAGTGATAGCTAGGCTGCATAAGTTCTAGATTAAATGCATTTAATTTGTTTGCCTTTGTTAGCTTGAAGATAGATTTAGAAAAGAAAAAAAGGAAAATGGGGTGGAGTTAATAAAAAATAAAAAATCAAATGTTCATCAAAAACTATATGTGATAGAGTGTGTTGGAATTCAAAATTTTTAAAAAATAAAGGTGTGTTGCATTAGATCAATTTCATTTTTAAATCATGTTTCATTTAGATTCATCTCCTTCTTTGTGGTCTTACAATCCATTTAGGGCATTAACCTTAGTTCATTTAGATTCATGGCATTAGGTTGCATTCTGTATCATCCTTAAAATGAAAGCACTTCCATGTTAAGAACATTTATCCCTCCTTAGGGGGGGGTTTTGGGCCGTCATCATGTTGTCCTCTATTTTTTGCCCCTTTTCCATTTTCTGTGCATGTTTAGGGCTCTAAATTGGGGCCTCCTTGAGCCACTATTTTTCCCAACTGGCATATTTTCTAGGGGTCTTAAACCCCTAGGTCAAGGTCAAGATCGACCTTGACCAAAGTCCCCTTTTTTCATCAGAAAGTGTGTCGGATGTGGGGGGAAACTTGAATGTTTATTTTTCCCACTTTAGGGTCAGCTATTTTAGGTTTCGGAGTAGTGAATCTTAAAATAAATTTAATGTGGGTCCATTTCTTTGGGTATAGGCCTAATAGGAATTTATTTTCTCATATGTTGGCCTCTCTAGAAGTTTGTGCCCTATACTTTTATATAAGGAATCCTTCTCCTCTCATTTCAATCATCAATCATCAAGTATCCATCAAGCAAGCAAGATCACGAAGCAAGCAAGGAATAGCTAAGCATAATCTATCAAAGAGATTGTCTACTTTCAAGCATCCATTGTTCTACATGTTTTCAAGCTTCCAAGCATTCAAGGTTTTCCAAGTCTTCTCCTCAAGCATTCAAGTTCCCCATTGAAGATCAAGGATTCAAGCATTCAAGCCCTAGATCTATCCATCATGGTGGTGTGATATTTCTTCAAGAATCTATTCATTCTTCATTCAAGGTGGACTCCGAGCATACAATCATGGAGGTTTTGATTTACATTTATGGTTTTTGATGTTAAGTCTAATCTTTCATATTACCATAATTATTTACATTTCAAATACAATTGTATATCTATTGAATATTATAGCTTCATTGTTAGATCTTCTTATACTACTTGTTAGCATTCCTCTGATTTTAATTATATTTCAAGCTTAATTACAAACCATGGTTTGACC
>BSBK01009353.1:0-7500 GCA_027943335.1 Chamaecyparis obtusa | reverse complement strand
TCCAACAATTGGTATCAGAGCAGCATTGGTTCTCAAGACAAAGCTTAACTAGCTTGAGCAAAGATCACAGGAAAATGGAGGTATTCAAACTAAACAAGGTAATTGAAAATGAAAAGCTAGATCTGGAAATGGCCATAGCTAAACTCAAACAAGCAAAAGAACATCTTTCCCAATCCCTAAGAAGAAGGAAGGAACTTGCAAATCAGATGAATGATCAGAATTACATTGAAGAAAAGATTGAAGATCTTTTTCCCTCAAATAACTCAGATGAAGCAAACAATGCTATCAAAGAACTCCTAGAAAAGAATGGGTCTCTGCAGGAAGAAGTGAGAAAATTAAAAAGAGAACAAGAGCTACACTCTACAAGATTCTGTGAGATCTTGGAACAAAGAAACAAGTTGAAAGATGAATTAGATGGAAGGACCATTGAGTTCAAATAAAACCCTTCAGCTAGAAAACCTAATTGATCAGATCTCTCATACAAATGAGGAAATTCTGAATCTAAGATCAGAAATAGAAAGCACAAGAGAAGAACTAAGATCTGAAAAGGAAATCAATCTAAGATTGGTGGATGACCTAAACGCTGAAAAACAAATCAATGAAGGAATGCTGAAAAGTCAAGAAGACTTGAATCAGCTGTATGAGCAAAATCTTCATAGGCAAAAAGGAAAAGCAGGACTTGGATACAAAGGAGAAGGCGAATCCTCTAAGCAAGGTACTCAAAGGAATCAGAAACCTACTTGTAATCACTGTGGTAAAATAGGACATACTTCAAATAAATGTTGGAACAATGAAAAAGAAGAATTCAATGGAAAATGTTATAGCTGCAATCAACCTGGTCACAAAGCAAATGAATGCAGGGAAAAAACCTAGATTCAGAGGTAATTGTCACAAGTGCAACAAACAAGGTCACAAGGCATCCGAGTGTAGATCCAAGACATTTAATCCAGTAGAACAAATTATGAAAGCAATGTTTGGATGGGACTACAACACCTGGTGTAGATGTCATTACTGTGGAGAATATGACACATTGGCATGAATTGCATAAAACATCATCTAAGGAAAAGAGATACTACTGTAAGATGCTTCAAATGCACTAAACTCGGTCACAGAGCCAGAAACTGCATGAATGCTAGTGAAGTTGAAGATGGAAAGAAGAATGAAGCAACTAAGGTCAGGAAACATGTGAGACAAAAATGGATTCCTAAATCTACCGAGCAATCCAGTCCAAGTAATGGAATGGATGGCTCTACCGACTCAAACTAAATTTCCAAGAAAGCACTGGAACTGTATTTTCATAGACCAATCTCAAGCAGTTCCAGAACTGAATTAAAAGAAAGATTCTAATCAGCATGCAAGATGCAGTAAGATCACAGGGAGGTCGGTATCAGTCTTCACCGAGCAAGGTCGGTACCCATCTTTACCTAGCGAGGTCGGAGCAATATGAATTCTCGAGTTCACCGAGTTCTGAAGTCTTTACCAAGCAATTAATTCTTAGTGGGTGACAGTCTGTCAGAATTCATACCCTAATTTGTACTGAGCATTAATGATAGAGTTATAAACAAAATGCAAGTAATCGAACTCATTCTTCACTGCGATCCTTTAGCACTTTGAGAGCAGAAAAATTTAAGAGCAACCCAGTGATTCAATACTTTTGCGAAAGGAATTTTTTGTGAGCTACCATGGCATCATCCAGCACCTCAGCGAAGAAAGGATCTGATATGTTAGTCCAAGGAGAATGGAAAGCACCAAATTTCAAGATTGTGCCCGCAATTGCAGCAGCCCTAGATCCAAACGGAGCTCAATCTCAGATTCCTCTAAGGTACTACTTATTAACGATATCCGCAATCATTTCAACTGTTCAATTCATGAAATGGGGAACCTAGAATTAGATACTGTGCGTGAAGAACTGTGTGTGGATGGTATTCTGAAACCCGAGCACAAACATCTGGAAGATAAAGGTTTAGTTCACATTGCACATCTACCTCGAAACTTTTGAGATAAATGGGTTAGATACATTCTCAGCCGTGTACATGATGACAAGATTTGGCTTGAGCAACCCATAAAGATCACAAAGAAGATGATTCATCAAATCCACCGGTCTTCCCATGTTGAACAAAGCTAAAACTACCAAAACCCTAGGTCGGATGGAACTAGAGAAGAAAACCCTAGCCGAGTGGGACGGTAGAGGCATGAAAGTTAGCAGCATCACCGATGCTGAACTGAAGTTTGGTACACACATTATTGCCCATAAGATTTACAAGTTCTAGTCGACAAAATAGTGTCTCCTATGAAGCTATCGACCTGGCATACAAAGTGGTTAAGAATAACTTAACATTTGACCTAGCAGACTTATTGTTAAAGCAGTTTAACAAAAACATGGAAAGCATTCAAACTTCCAAAAACAATCCATGTAAGTTTGGGTCCTTATTGGTCTGTTTATTCTTCTATGCTCAGAAATTCTTCCCTTCTAAAGGAAAAGTTGTATGGAGAAAAGATGTGCCAGCACTTTATGAAATAAATGAATACATCTCAGAAATGGGTGAATATTTTGAAAGCATCATGGATATTATTTTGAGTCTTTCAAAGAGAAAATGAATGACAGATTCTGGATTCCACAGAAGTTGGTGGAAGATTACAAAGATGACATTTGTTTTATGGTGGATTGTGATAATGTATATATTCAAGCAGTAAAACGAGGACTGTATATGTAAAACCTCTTCCTTATGAGGTAAATATTGATGAAACCAAGAATATCATTGAAGCTCTTCTTAATCAGCCTGTCAATCCAAAGCTCCATATTTTGGAACATATGATGAAGCTAAGGTGAGAATTGAACTAAGCATAAAGCTTCCATAGGCGGTAAACAAAGGAAAGAAGAGGGATAGCCAAAATGCAAATGATAACCGAGGACAAAGAAGAAAAAGTTGAAGAAGAAGAGGAAAAGGATGAGAAAATAGAGGAACCAGAACTTGCAAAGAAGAAAGGAAAGGTATTCATCACTAAGCACCTAAGCCTCCCACTGCTGTATTTACAAGGAGAAATGCAAGAGGCAAGGCAGACAAGGCAGACAAGGCAGATAAAGACATAGTATTCAAAAGGCCTCCTCTAAACTTTCAAGAAAAGATCAAACTCTTTAGAGACGGATCAGGATCTGGAGTAAGTAACATAAAATCTTTTAAATATGAAACTAGATCAGAAACAGAACAGAAGGAAATAGAAGATGTTGTTATTGAAAAGATGGGACAGTGGAAATACTCTCCTGATGACATAGCCCCACCAGGTTCCATCTGTCTTATTAAATCCAATAAAATGAGATGGAACAATGCAAAGCAAACTATGATAGACATATTTGATCAAACCCTGAGACAGTTAATGCCGAGCTTGAAAAATGATGAAGTAAAGAAGGCATTAAAAGAAAATGAAAGTAAGATGACATTAAGGTTCAATACTTGTTTGATCTTGATCAATAATATCAAATCGGTTGTGAAGGCTGCAAATGCCACATGGAAGAACATATACCACCTTCACCAACCGAGTATTGAAACAGTCATAATAAAAGATATTGAAGATGACAGTGATGAACAAGAAGCAGACACTGAGGTAGATGATACTATGAGGATAGCAGCAGAAGTCATTGCATCCCTTCCTACCTCTCCAGTAAAAGTTTCTACATCCAGCCTGGAGACACCTTCAAGCATGGTTGTGACAACTTCAACATTTGTCCAATCATCTATAGCAACAACAGAAGCAACTATCATTTCTTCTACCGAGTTGTAGTCTCCCGCATCATCAAGTTTTCCAGTAGTAAGTTTTCCAGTTTTTGAATCTTCAAGTGTAAATATTTTAAGTTCTCTAGTAGAAAGTATACTAGTCTTTATAGCAGCCCTACTTTATCTACTGTCACTACTACCAAGGCATTAAGTACAGATAAGCCTAAGGCTCTATCGAGTATAAAATTTTTGGGTAAGAATGTAGTAGAGGATATAGACCTGGATGAAGAGATAGAGATTCCAACATTGGATTTTGCAAATCTATCAGCGGACCAAATGCAAAATATAGGTGAGATCCTCCAAAGGAAAGCAAAACAAAAGAAGCTTAAAGAGGAGAGAGGACAAGGAATATCAAATCATCAAGGATGCTAAGGGACATTTTGTCTGATGCATTAGGCATTAAAGTAGACTCCTCCCAACATGTTTTGCTACAATTAGCATAAGTAGTTAATAAATACAATGAGGATTCATCTGGGACAGAAAAGTTAGTTGAAAGAGTAGAGAAGAGATTCCATAATAAAGTGCTTGAGCACATTGCTCAGCACATAGCTATTAATCAAGTAGAATTGTCTTCAGTTTTGTCAAACATTGAATCTATCTATTCGAATGCTACCTCTCTTTTGGCCAGATTGTGCAATATTGCCGAGTTCACAAAGGATGTTAAGGATAAAATGAATAAAATGGATGAGGATATGAAGATTAGCATACAGAAGCTGCAACTTGAACCAAGTTCAAGCTCTGCTCATCACATGAAAATCTCACACCTATCAAATATGCAGTCTGATCTACTGAAAGAAGACACAAGGATCCGGTCCACACTGCTAGACATCCAACACATGATCCTTCCCATCATGAATACAATGTATAAGCACATTGAACATTCCAAAACATTGATTCATGACAATCAGTTCTCTATAGCAGATCACATGATTGAACTCTCTGCAGAAGTCCAAATTGTAATCCAAACATGTAAGATTCTGCAAGAAAGTTGGGACAGAACCCTGGCACTAATAATGAAGGTACATTCTGATTTTCTATCAAATTTTGGATTCTCTCTATAAATAACTTGTATATACACCTTTGGCATTATCGTCAAAAAGGGGGAGATATGTATAGAGGGAGATATATGTATAGAAGAAGATTTGTATAGAAACAGTTAGCACATTGAAAGGGGGAGACAATGTATAAAGCTCTATAACAAAGACAAATTTTGAAAAATCAAAATAAAACTCAGCATGATTCATGTATATTAGTTTTGGCCAATAAGTGTTTTTGTCACTAATGCAAAGGGGGAGATTGTTGGCATTAAGCAGAATTGCCACTAGTGACAAACACTTATTTGCATTCTGGGTGCAAACCGAGCAGACAGTGCAGACCGAGCAGACAGTGCAAACCGAGCAGACAGTGCAAACCGAGCAGACAGTGTAGACAGTGCAAACCGAGCAGATGGTGCAAACCGAGCAGACAGTGCAAACCAAGCAGACAGTGCAAACCGAGCAGACAGTGAAAACTGAGCAGACAGTGCAAACTGAGCAGACAGTGCAAACCGAGCAAGTTAGTACAAATCGAACAGGACAGTGTAAACCAAGTAACATCATGTCTACCGAGTCACTAGTATTTACTGAGTTCAAAACCTACCGAGTGATCAGTATGAACCGTGCCTTCACTTCTACTGAGTGCATGATGATGCTGAGTAATGCAGTGGACGCCGAGTATCAGAAAGTCACCGAGTTAGTTTGAAGGAACCGTGTAACCATACTTGGGCCGACTTAGTAGCACTTATATTTATTTGTCAAGCCGACTTTGTAATTGTAATTGTAATTAATTGTTTAAGACTTGTATATAAAATGTTGTAAAAATGTCAAGAAATATAGAAATAAGCATATATGTGAAAAAGGAAGAAAGGCAGAGATAACCGAATTACAAAGGGCTTCAGCAGTATAAGGAATAGCAAGACAAATTCATCACAGAAGGTGATCAGTACATCAGCGCAATCAGCAATCCAGTTGCAAAGCAAGAGATCTACTGTTTCATCCTAACAGGTGAATCAGTACTAAATCCTTTAACCCGGGTAGACTTAACAGTCTTTGTAAAATCTCTTTACCGAGTGCATACTTCATTGTATGTTTGTAAATCCTTTAACAGGGTGGATTTAGCAATCCTTATTGCTCCTAATAGGGCAGAATCATTAGAAGTGATCAAATTGTAAGCCTTAACTGGCCAACTTTATTCTACAGTATTAAAGCTTTGTGGGTTTCATCCCCACCCCAGTTTTACTTTCTTTTTGGAAGGTTTCTGGGTAACCAAATCTATGTGTCATTATTGTGAATATTTTTAAGTTTCATGCTTTCTGTATGCAAAAGGTTAAAAGTAAATTACATGTTAAATTGAAAGAAAATTTGAAGTTACTGATTCACCCCTCCCCTCTCAGTAACTCGGTTAATTCCTAAATATTTCCAACAATATACATATATATATAGATATATATAGATATATATATATATATATACATATATATATATGTATACATATATATAGATATATATCTATACATATATGTATATACATCTATATATATATATATGTATATATATCTATACATATATATATATATATATGTATATATATATATATGTATATATATATGTATATATACATACATATATATATATATATATGTACATATATATATATATACATATATATATCTGTATATATATATGTATATATACATATGTATATATACATATATATATATATATACATATGTATATATACATATATATATACATATATATATATAGATATATATATGTATATATACATATGTATATATATATATATATGTATATATACATATGTATATATATATATATGTATATATACATGTATATATATATATATATATGTATATATGTACATGTATATATACATACATATATATATATGTATATGTATATATACATATGTATATATATATATATGTATATATACATGTGTATATATATATATATATGTATATATGTACATGTATATATACATACATATACATATATATATATATATATATATATATATATATATATATATATATATATATATATATATATATATATATATATATATATATATATATATATATATATATATATTTATATATATCTTACATTTTGGTGAACCCGTGATAGACAACTCTTTCATTTTGGTGTTGGATGCTTATATTAGTTTTCTTTTATGGTCTTGCATTTTAAAATACAAAAAAAAAATCTACATACTCATCAAAATACAAAATGTTTCCTTGCATTTCATTCACTATGAAGATCCTTAAGATGCTTTGGTATGTGTTTATTTTCCTCATTATTCTCCTCTTATTATCTCTTTATAGTGGTTATGATTTTTATGCGAGTATCATCCATTTCATTATGTTTTTCGCTCCTCATGTTTCACTTGCTTATGCTATTATGAGATTGACTAATACTAGCCTTTCTACTTTAAAAACTTTCATTAAGGATTTGTGTGGCGGACTTATTCCTCTTTTGGATTATGTGAAGAATTTGGTAGATGATACACCATTTCCTAATCTTCCTAATCCTAATCCTATCCTTCCTAATCTAATTCCTCATCTTCCTAATCCTAATCCTACACTACCTAATCAGATTCCTAATATTCCCATTTCCATTTCTCCATCTTCTATTCCTAGTTCTTCCCACACTTATGATGGGGCTCA